>VYZR01113967.1:7840-25765 GCA_013400675.1 Oxylabes madagascariensis
ATTTGCACTTTATGCTGCAAAAAATTGAAGGACAATGAGATTATGCTTTAATTTTCAGTATGGCCATGCCTGCAGGATTTTGGGAAACTTACTAAAGAATAACAAAATGCAGTGCATCAAAACAAGAATTTTCAGAAGTCTCCTAAACTCTGGGAAAACATACACATGATTTAAATTTTCGGGTTCTTCAGTGAAAAGAATATAATCCCATTCTAAAGAGGAATATATCACATTCTAACTGCAACATCTCCTCCTTGCCAGGTCATGTGAATATACCAATGAATACAGCAAGGGATACCCCAATTCCTTGGCTTATTTTCTTAAAGGAGAGAAAAAAAAATACCTGAGACCATGTATAAGCTAGAACCAATCCTCCACCACCACCACTTTGTCCCTACCCACAAACTTTTAGCTATCCTCACCAATGGAACACACTGCCCTCAATGACGGCTCAAAGCCATGGACTCGGAGATATCATTTTTTAAATTTCAGTAAACAACACGTAACATTTCCAGCAACATCATAAAGAGAGGGAATTTTTTTTCTTTCTCACAAAATAAGTATCCATAACACAAACTCAGTCACATGTGAAGATGGAGACTTTATATGATGGGGAATAAATTCCAAGTGTTATAATGGAGGCAATAAGGGGAAAGGAATGGTATCAGGAAGACTAGAAATATAAAGGCAAACCCCCTAATTTTAATCTTTCACTTTTTAATATTGATACACTTACTTTATATGGCTACTGTGCACATATTTCAGTATCTTCTTCAAATACAGTACTTAAACAAAACAGAAGAAGGATAAAGAACATGAGCAGAAAGAGAAGTGGGATACTCGTTGAACTTCCATCCTCCATTTACATTTCATATCATGGGTTTTGTTATACAAATAGTACAATCAGATGTGCAAGGTTGAATAGTGTGTTTCCACAGAAAATCCCAAAAAAGATTATCAGATAGAACAAAGATCTTAATACATAAACTATATATGTGCAAGCGTAGGAAGAAAATAAGTGTAGTGAAAAAAACCAGGAAACCAAAATGACAACAGGAGAAAACAGTACACCTACACCACTGCACTAGCCAGGATGTGCCACCGTGCAGTGGATCCGAAGTTTCCTCAGCAGTCTGACAAGACTCATTAGCATCTCGTAATAAAGCAAAGAGTAGCAGAGGCTCTGGAAAAACACCATTTGAATGATTTCAAATGAGTGAGTCATTTTATCAGCACATATTTTGAAAGTAATGAGGCTATTTCAGTCCAGCTAAAAGTGAATAAATCTCTAACTGCCCCCAAGAATCTTCCACGTTTCCAGAATAAACTGCAAAAGGGATTTAAATGCTCCTGTCAAGAATATAAAGCTTCTATGGCTGCAGCCTTTCTAGAGACATTTAATTAAGTATTTTTCAATTGTACAACTTGAAACAGGAGTGATTTTGCCTACCTGCCCACTAGTGAGGAAAGCATATCATAGCCTGGCAAGGAAGAGGCAAGATGAGAGGAGCTGCTTCCCCCGCACTTAGTGTTACTTGGTTCTCCCTAGATCCCTATGCTATACTTTTCCTTTGTATTATAAGGACAACTTCAGAAAGCCCGACAACATAATAAAGCACAACCCCACTATTACCACAGCAGAAAATAAAACACGGGTTAGTGTCACTAAGGCATATGTCAGAAGAGATAATAATGATGCATACAAATGAATCTTCTCATCAGGAGCAAAGAATGTAAGCACCACCAAAACTGAATAATAATTACATACAAATCAAAAATGACACTGCCAGCTGCTAAGCACACATTATTCTCCCAGATTACCAAAGGGATTGTTTTCCACTTTTCCCTTAAAACTTGCTAAGTCTTCCTTTTCTATTCAAGTGACAGAAATTATAAAGTACAGAAGCAGGTGCTTGCACTCCCTAGGAAGACAAACGCTAGCACCATCAGATAGCTGGCTGCTTACAGCTCTAACTACCCACTGTTCCACGATGAAGGTACACATGTGCAATGAAGGCTTTTTTTTGCTTCAGAAAATGGCTTTTCTGAGTCAAAATACAGAAACTGGTTATAAATTGTTATAAACACCCAGTTTCCAGCTTCTGAAGCATTTACTAACAATGTGCCACACACTTTTCATGATCCTCTCTTACTTCTTAAGATTTGCATTTCTGCATGCTCTAACCGCTGATGTTACAGTAAGATTCAAACACAGAGCAGTCACATTCAATAAATACATACCAGTCATGCCCTCCCAATCTCAGCCAATGAGAGTCTGGCATATAAAACCATTCTTTGGTTGTATTTCTCTGATTACATTCCCTGTCTTTTTATAACCATTATTTCATCTATCTTTCAAAGACAGAATACAAGACCAAGTATCACAATCACACACTTCTTGAACTAATAATTTATTTTACTGTTCTTTTTTAACTTGAGTTCATATCCTGAACATATAAATGAAGACAAGCACCAGAGAGCTTCTAAGCAATTTTACTAAAGGCACGTAATTAAAAATATTCCATCAAGAAGACAACATAATACATAATGAATCAAGAAATGTTAACTTTTACTGATATTACAGTTTATCCAGAAATTTATTATCTGCATCCTGTCAGCTGGATGAGACAAGATTTTATTGAAATAACACAGTAAGAGTTTGCATTAAGTAGTGAAGACGCAAGAAAAGACCATTTATGACATGGACTAGAGAACTGCTTTTTCCTTTACATCTCCTATTAGGAATCACTACAATCATTTTAGTAGTCTATAGGTATGGAGGCACATTAATCTTTCATCTTTACATTTTATTGCACGTGACCTATGAATCATATTCTCTGTCCCATAAAGATTACAACCTTCCCATCTGTATTATTATACCATTCTAATTCTAAAGTACATATATGTTATTTAATAGAAAGGATTGTATTAAACAAGAATAATCACCACAAATAAAAGCAAAGTAATAATTAGGGTAGCAATTATGCATGTAAAGTTTATTAGACAGGAGGACTAAAAATAGCACTTCAGGATGAATGTTACTATGCCATTCTTGCCAGCAACATACAGAGGCACAAGATACTTTCATTTACTTCCTTCACAAGAGTGCTGAATTTTAAATTCTTCCCAACAGTACTTAGGATGTAATCATTCCTTTTTTGACAACTGCTAAAATCATGACAGCGTTCATAGCAGAAATTGGCACAACAGCAAAATGAAAAAGAATCAACTCATTTTCTGCCGAACATTTATTTTCAGTTGGTCTGTAAAACCAAGATCAATTTGATACTTACAATGATTAATAACTTCCTTGTCCTTGACAAGGCACTCTATAAATTGTTACAGGCAGAGCAGTGCATACAATACTGTTAAGGTGTCTACTTGCTGTGTATTTGTTAATATTTTATTGTGGCAATCTCCCGTTTTACACACGTGAGATCTTTTTCTTATTTTCAATTGGAATTTCTCCTATTTCTTCCTGTTGACTTTTGCCCTGTCACCATTGGTGCCTGATGGCACCACTGAGAAGAGCCATCCTCTTTACTCACCCTCATCACATGCTTTGATAAGACCCATTGAGCTTTTTCCTCTCCAGGTGGAACAGCCCCAGCTCTTACTTCCCCCCCAATGTCAGGTGCTCCAAGCCCATAATCATCTTCATGGCCCTTCCCTGGACCTGCTCCAGTCTGGCCATGTCTCCCTGACACTGGAGAGGAGTGGATTTGGCACTCCAGGTGTGTCTCACCAGGATGGGCAGAGGGGAAGGATCACCCCCCTCTCCCAGCTGGCAGGGCTGTGCCTGATGCAGCCCAGGAGGCTGTTGGCCTTCTTGGCCACCAGGGCACATTGCTGCCTCCTGCTCGGCTTGGTGTCCATCAGCACCCACAGGCACTTTTCTTACCAAGTTGCTTTCCAGCTGGTCAGACCCCCAGAACAGTACATGGAATTACTGCTCCCCACAAGCAGGATTTTGCATTTCCCTCTGCTGAACTTCATGAGATTCCTGTTTGCCCATTTCTCCAGCCTCTCAAGGTCCCTCTGAATTGAGCACAACTATGTGTCGTATCCATCACTGTTGCAGTGCACCCCCACACCCAAGCAGGTGTTCCCATATTAGGAAAAGAGTTTAAGCCTCACCCCTGAACTTTTAAGGAAGAAGAACTGGAAACTTCCATGCTTCTCTCACCATAATTGGCCCAGTGCCAGGACAAAAGCACCTGTT
The DNA here is from genome assembly GCA_013400675.1 of Oxylabes madagascariensis. Taxonomy (NCBI): domain Eukaryota; kingdom Metazoa; phylum Chordata; class Aves; order Passeriformes; family Timaliidae; genus Oxylabes; species Oxylabes madagascariensis. Next base: position 12,063 of record VYZR01113967.1, read on the forward strand.
GGTCCCTTTAGCTGTGCCTCAAGAAACGCAGCTATTTTCTATTGAGTAGCTTGCCAAAAATCCCTCCTAGTTTGTTGAATACTTAAAGGAGAACATGGAGATTCCCAGGGCATTTTCGGGGTGTCTTAGCAGGTGCAAGGGATCTCCCTCCACTGTGCATGGCTTTTATTCTTTTGTTTTGTATAGTTTGTTATTTTCTCTTTAATTAAAACCTTTTTGCTTTTTCAAAACACCTCTGATCAAGCTGTCTCGCTAATTATACTTAAGCCCTTTCTGGGAGGTTGCTGGTCACCCTCAGTGTGATGAACCCTCATGGGGCTAACAACACACTGGCCCCATGCAGAAATTCATCACATCACTCCTCTCAGTATTGCATCACCAGCAAACATGCTGAGGGCGGACTCTGTCCCATCATCCAAGTCATTAAAGATGTTAAACAGTGCTGGTCCCAGTATCAGACCGTGGGGTATTGCCACCTATGGCTGACCTCCAGCAGGACTTGTGGTGGTGCCAATTACAATTCACTAAGCCTCACAGTTCAGTAATTTTTCAGTGCAGCTCACAGACCACTTGTCCAGTCCATACTTCAATAGTTTGTGAGGATGATACAGAGGACAGTGTCAGAAGTCAAGATAAGAAACATCTACTGTTCTCAGCTCATCCACTCAGCTGCCATCTCATTGTAGAAAACTATCAAGGTTGGTCACGGATGATTTTGCCTTCTTAAACTCATGTAGACTACTCCAAATCACCGTCTTGCCCATGCTTGGAAATGCTCTCCAGGATTGTTTGCTCCATCACATTCCCACAGACTGATGTGAAGTTAACCAGCCTGTGCCTCTCTGGATCCTCCTCACAAGCTCCTTGCAGGCCTCCTATCACACAAGCCTGCTCTCCTGAGGTCCAGGGTTGTGACCCTGCTACTCGTCTTGTTCCTTCCATGCAGGATCTTGAATTCTTCCTTACTATGGAAACTGCAGCCAAGACTGCTCAACCTTCACATGCCTGCCCAGTTCTTTCTCACTGGTAAGTGTGAGGTCAAAGAAAGCATCTGCGCTCATCAGCTTATTGATCACATGTGTTAAGAAGTTATTATTATCGGTGCACTCCACAAACCTTCTGGATTACTTGTGCACTGCTGTGTTATTCTTCCAATAGATATCAAGGTGGCTAAAGTCCCCCTGAGGCCCAGGACCAGCCTCCTGCAAATGCAAGGCTTCTTCCAGCTGCTTGAAGGCATCATGCACTGCTTCTTCCTGATGGGGCAGTCTGTAGCAGACACACATCGCGACGTCACCTACACTGGTCTGTGTGCTTTCCCTCGCCCATAAGCTTTCAGTCTGACCCAGGCATCCCTGCTGCTCTCTCACGTGGAAAGCTGAGCAGCCCCTCCTCACCTTCCCAAAATATCGTAATTTGTAACTGCCTAAGCAATTTCTCTTGAGATAAATTAATCCCAAAAGTGTTTAATCTGGAGTGCTTACTGAATGAGCAATTGTTAAGGACCTTTGTGATGCTGTTAAATCTTCAGTATTGGTAATCAAATCATATCTAATACCTATAATGGGCTGCAAGAACACTTCAGCACTAGGTGAGAAAAAGATAAGTTTAACCAAAGGCAGGAGTAGCTTGCCTTCCTTCTCAGGAAAGAAAACAACGGAGCATTACCTGGAAATAACAATTTGGGGAATTCAAAGTAGTTCTAGTACCTGAACTAACAGATGTTCTAATTATTTCCTATTCCTCCTTATGTGAAAGTCAGGAGAGCAGATTTTAATTTGTGTCACAAATAAGACATTCTTAACATGAAGGAGGATATTACCTGTTTCCAGTCATCTTTGAGCAAGAGTATGTTACAAGTGGCCTCCTATTAATGAAATCATACCTCTATTTCTCCACCAGCCTCAGTTTTTAATATTTAATAATCTTACCCTTTCAAGTAATGCATTTAGTCTTAAGGGCAATACACTACAATAGGACACTGTTCTTGGTGGAATGAGGAAAAAAGATTGGCTTGCTCTACATTTCAAACAGACTATTTCTGTGTTAGACAGCAATTCCGTTTCTGATATTGGCTTCTCTAGCTTAACCTATTTCCAAGCCATGTTCTTGGTGCAGTATTTGTGAAAAATTAGTGAGCCACCACTAAAATGCCCAGCAGAGTCCTAACAAGGGCCTCTCTCCACTTGCAGCTTTTGGCTCAAATGTCCCAAAAGAATAAGGCAGATAATAAAATATACAGACATTTTGCTTTCCTGGAGAAGGCTTTTGGACGGAGACACTTACAAAAAGTTTGGGCCCTTTCTCACCAAAAATATTCAAAACACTCTGACCCTCTTAACTGTTGGGGAAGATAGAAATTGATTATGCTTTTAGAACTGGCCCTGATGTGACACTTGAAACACTGCAGATTTCAGTGTAATTTGCCACAGCTCATCATTTGCCAACTGGCTACACATATTTCTTCAGTATAATCCATCCTCCACCATGTCCAACAACTAGAAAGAGCATATATGCACGACATTGCCAGAGCAGAAGTTCACAGTGCTCCATCTTTGCAGGCATGGTTCTGAACACAGGCAAATGAGTATTTTGACTAAAAATGGACCAGCTGCAACTGGAAAAAAGCTTACATCCTTTCATACTTCAGCTCTCTCAGTCACAATAATAATTTCATGCCACTTCTGACAAACACCGTAAATGCCAAATCACACAAAATATCTCCTGAAGTTTACATATAATCTTATCTTCCTTTTTGCTTGGATTTAGCTAAGACTTCTAGGACACCTTAAGGAATTTCTCTTCCGGAGAATAATTTAAGAGCTGAAATTCCACTGGGCTGCAAAAGCTTTGTCTTTGTATTTAATGTGCATGGACAGCAAATCTGCAGGAGTTTCTCTCAACAATAGCAGGCTTATGACTGGCACTTTATTTCTGAGCATCACACAGGAAGATGACAGGGAAAGCACATGCTCACATACTGCATCCTGGAACACACAGCATCTATTAGACTATCATTTGAGAATATTTTATTTCAACATCTCCTGATTTCAAGCACATAATAGTCCACCATTTGGCTAACCAAGTATTTCATGGCTCAAACAGCTTGGTCCCACATAGAGAGTGTAAAGGTCATTTCAATAGGCTAGATGAGTACTCTGTTTAAGAAGCTCGCCTATGCTCACCACACAAGATTCAACTGGGCAAAGGATCCAGCTCCATTTCCAGGTCTGCAGCCACACCGAGAGCTACATGCACAGTAAGTTTATTTCAAAAATACATCTAGAAAATTCTTTGACATTTGTGTATCACAATGCCATTTGTTCTGATTCTCAGTGTCAACTCAAAATGTCAAGATTTCTTTTGATTTGGAGTACACAGTTATTTGAATTTTTTCTCACAACATCTTGTCAAAGCACTGGCTTATAATGCTTCCCAAAAATAAAAGTTACCACCATTTCAGCTGATAATTTTCTCACCTTTTCTCCTTACAGACTCATCTTCAATGTTAGCAGAGCTGAATGCACAGCTTAGGGACTGTTCCTCTACCTGAAGATAAATATAGTGATCTCCTTCGCGGGTGCTGCTGTTAAAACTAGCCTAAAGGAAAAAACTGCAACTCATTAGGGAGTACTTTGCAGTCCACAAGAAACACTGTCTTGAAGGGTGGACATGGTGATTCAGCTGCTCCTCACAGGTTGACAGTTAGGGAGGATGTTTGTTAATGATGGGAAACACATTGAAAAGTAGGTCAAGTACAACAAAACTGAGGGGAAGAAGGACGTTCAAGAGGGAATTCCGTTTTTCTAAGCATATCCAAATGAGGGTGTTAGCAGCTGTGGCATCCAAAGACTACAGTGTGGGGAAAAGAAACCGAAAAAATAATCTTCTGGCTGTAGCCACGGAGGCATTTATCTGTTATAGTCTCCACTATCTGCATTTCCATTTTACAAGCAGTCATATAACTTCAGTGCTACTATTCCTACCTTCATTATTAAAAGCATGTGTATTTTATCAAGAATTGGTTCTCCAAAACAGACTTCTCTCTATGACCTGAAGAACAGTTCACTGACTGCTATGAGCCCAGCTCTGGGATACACAACTGAGGTAAAATACTGAGAGCAAAGACAAAAACACAGTTTCTAATCTTTACGGGGAGTACTTGAAAAACAATTTCAGTTGTCCAGAGATCTGAAAGTTAGTTTCATATTTACATACCTACATTGTATGTATATATATACCCATTCACTCTGTTTACTTGGGGGGACAGGCACAGATTCCTCCTCCATAAAAGTAGTTTTGGGCAGCAGCTATGTTTCCAGAAACACATAGCACAAGGGAACAACCACTTCTGGAAGCCTCTTTCCTATTTGGACCATTTCTAAAACTGCTACTCAGCAGGGCTAGAATGAAATCAGGTAAACATTTAGGGAGATCTTCCTATTTGGACCATTTCTAAAACTGCTACTCAGCAGGGCTAGAATGAAATCAGGTAAACATTTAGGGAGATCTTCAAGGAGATGAGGACAAAAAGGGGGTCTGTCGGTTTCTTACACACAGTAGAAGAGGAGAGTAGGATGGGAATTTACTTCGGTTTATAGGTTTTCTGCACAGTTTGACCTGGCAAATGCAGAACACAACCCCGTGGAGCTGGGGCAGCTCCCATGTGCTGTGGGGAGGAAGCTCTTTCTAGAGCACCAGTTAATACGATGCTCTCCTGTAGCCTAATCAGCTCTGGTGACTCATCTCCCCTCTCGGTTCCTGTTTCTGAAATTTGGGAAGCAGGGACGAAGGTGACTGAAAGGAAAAACGCTCTGAGGAAATGAAATTAATCCCAGAGGATTTCCTGACATAAGAGTCTTTCAAGGCACTCTGACATGTTCTCAGGGCAAAACTACTGTCACGCCTGGCAGTCAAGGCTCAAGCGATGCCTTGGTGATGCTTCACGCTCCAGTGGAACGCATGGCTGCGCTTCTCGGGGCCTGGGCACGCAGCTGGCACTGCTTCAGCTCTGCCTGCTCCCTCTCCTCACAGGGAGGAAGGGAACATGCTGCCTTATGATGCATTTATATTTCTTACCTATTTTACATACATATGTGTTGATAATATCTAGATATATGCAATTTATACGATTATATATGTAAGAAGGAAAACTAATAATAAAGGGTCAGACTTCAGGGGAAACCCAGGGTACAGCTGCATGAACGAGAACAAACAGACCCAAGCTCACCCTGCTCTGCTCTATCTACTGTAGTGGATGGAACTTCCTTTTTATGCCACAGTATTTTTAATTCTCTCCTAATTTTGTAGCAAAGGTTGATAAAAATAATGACAACTAAGGAAGCGGTTATAAAAGAAAACTATATAAAGTAAATGTTGTGAGTGAAAATAGAAAAAGAAAACAATGATCTCAGTATTTTAGTTCGTTTTACTACTCTGAGAATCTTGTACAAACATGAAAATGTTTACAAACATGGATGTTATTGCCAAATTTCAGCAAAAGGAAAAGATTTTGAGCATCTTTGCATTATGGGAAATTCTAGCAGAGTGAGGCTTAAAATAAATTCCGTTTTTCCTGCAATTTCCATTTTAGGTTTTTAAACAGGCACATAGCAACATTTAATTGCTTCTTTTTAAATGTACTGTGTTACATCCAGAATTGAGACATTTTCTAGTAAATGAAGAAAAACATTTCCCATAGCCACAAAATGCTTTCAAAGCCTCCAGTGACAGCACAGTTTCAGTGATAAAACAATACAGTTTTGTAGCACACTACTGCCTCTACTGCACTCTATTAATTTTTGCCCACTGACATTACAATCACCTCCTGCATTGTTCGCATCTTAATAAAACTCTCCAGAGTTTGTTTTTAATTAGATATATATATATGCTACTCCCAAACTCCTGGTTTTTTACTCTTTTATTAGATAACTTTACTTAAATTATTGTTCAAGAAGCACTGAAAATTCCCATTCCATCTAGCAAGATCTCCTCATTGCTATCAAAAGCTTTGATGTCTGTGAGCCCGCTTACAGTGTCCATCACTATGACTCAGCATCTCTAAGAGCCAAACACGAAGACCATAGAGAACACAAGGGAAAGAACTGTTACTTCATTGCATCCAAATAGAAATCCCAATCTTTTGCTTTGCTGTTGAGGTGTTTCTCTTTAGCTTTAAGCATTGTTCGTTCCTCCTTATCTTTGGGCCCTAAAACATTCTTTCATGATGGGTTTACTGTTGCAGTCCTGCCAAGCATTCCAGCAGCCCAGTGACACTGAACGTATGGCTCAGCATCAGTTTACATCCAACCAGGTGCTCTGCCCCAGCTGCCTCTTGGGCAATGCCTGTTGGCTTGCCAGCAGCAGCCCAGCTGTGGTCCATACACATCTACCAGCAGGTGATGAGCACATATTGCATGAAGAGCAGTCACCAGCTCCCTCAGAAGGGGGAAGTGGTGGTGGTAGCTCAGTGTTACAACCAGAACAAAACACGCCTCTGTATTTGAATTACATCTAATAAAAAATACAAAGTAATCTCTAACTTTATTGGTTTTAATTAGCAACTTTTTGAAGCTCTGGGAAAACAATGTTGTGAGTAAAACTCATGGTATGACAGGATGCAGGCAGCTGTATAGCAAAAGGAATTCTTCAATTACTTTCATATGTTGACTACCTGGATTAACTACGATCTTTGCAGAAGCAAATGCCATATCGCTTACTTACTTCAAAGGCCATGTTTCCCTCAATGTTTATCTTGCAAGTATTTTTGTACACTACTAATCTAAGGTTATGGGCAACGATGTTTCTAAAGAATTGTACAGATTCTGAGACATAAAAATGTAGCTCTGAAATAATCATAGCCCCCACAAATCCTACTGCCTTATAATATGCCTTTTCAAGGCTATTGTCTTTTTTGATGCTGGACTTCTGATAATTTTAATCATTTAGAAGTACAGCCTCTATTTTTTCCCTGCAAGACTTTTTAAGCTGTGCAATTCGACTGTCAAGAGAAGCTATGGGAAATAACAAAAGAATACAGCCTGGCAGCTTACCTTGAGTGACTCGAGTCCTCAAGGAACCAATGCTGTCTACTGACTGGAAGCTCTAGTAGCCCTCTTCAGACCATTACGACCTGAATCCTCTCAACACAGCAGTCCCACTGCCCAGAGCACCGTCCCTCAAGCACCAGCTTGAGCCACAAGCTTTGAAAAGCCCACTACCAAACCTTATGTTCCAGAGTCCTTTCTGACCTGTCTACCCCATGATTACATGGCAACACAAGTATTCAACTACTAACGTGACTTCTTTATCATAATGCATCAAGCATGTGCCTCCCTCAAAAACAGGATTATTATGAAGAAGCTGGAATAAGTGTTCAGTGATTCAATGCTGCTCTAAAGAGCACTGCAAGCCGCTCTAGACAGTACACTGTTCTGCATGTAAGTGGATTTTTAGGAACTGAATGATTTCTTTCTTCCCAGAAGGCTGGAAAGCTTTTCTTGAACTATATCAAGTGCGTGCACGTATACAGCCACACACAGAGTAATCCACTGCAGTACAAGACTGCCTACAACAGCATATAATCGCAGAGAGATCTCTGCTAGTGCAAAAAAATCTGATGCTTTTTCATGATCACAATAATGGAAAAACACGATACAAGTTGCAATTTCAGTTTATTTGCATCACCTATAGCTGCTATTGCAAATTTCTTGCATTACTATGTCTGATGCCTTGAATGATCCATGCACACTTGCACGGTTGTGTAAAATGAGACATTCTCTCATTTTAATCCTCCTTCACAGGACAAACACATCTTGAATGACCACATGAATAGGTAAATGTGCACCTAGACACAAGAAATACACAGAAACCAGCAAGGCAAATTCTATGAGCCAATCTCCCTGTGCTGAACACACCTCTCTGCAACCCTGGCATCTTCCTTGCAACATCTGCTATTCCAGTAGAGCAGCACAGAGAAGCCATGGGGGAGTGACAGTGGGAGTTAAAGAGTCTTCCCTGTATCTTTGGGTTCAATTCTGAAATTAAGAAAAGCAACCTCTAAGCAAGATGTGCGTGTGGGTTAATCCATCAAAAGCATTCCTTATATCCACTGCTTGTAACAAAGTCCAAGATGAAGAATTTGCCATAAGAACATTCAAGAGGTACTGTGCCTTCCAGAGCACCAGCATTTCTACTACATTATAGATCCCACTGTATTAATCATTACGAGCCTGGAAACTCATGTTGAGAGGTATGACAGCAACACATGGATATATTCACTGACATTTAATACAGTCACTTTGATTAATTATTAAATCTCTAAAATGAACTTGGTGCTTGAAATGACATTTCAAAGGGTCCAATATTCCCATTAGCAAATTAACTTTACTCTCAACAGTTGGCATTAGTTGCTTGGAAAGAATTATTTTAGACATCTAAACACACTTCACTTAATCCATACACCCCTAGTCTGGTTTCCCCACACCCCATGCTAAACAGATTTACATATTTTTGGTATTCCCTAAATAGCCTGACATTCAATTTCCAAAAATAGTATCTTTTCAGTCATTGAACCTACACCTAATTTCATTCAACATGCCCAGCCATTTTCAAAATCAAAAGCATGAAGTTTGCTCAGAAAGGCAATTCAAATTTTATATATTTTATAAACATAAAAATACGTTAATAAGTATTTCTCACACAGACAGAATTTTTACTTGGGAACAAATATATGCAGAGGAAAATAAAATATTCAGGCCAGGCAACCAGTACAGGAAAAGGTTGTACATCAAAACACCAAATACATCTAAGGTGAAAGTTTAATAATTGTGAAGTATTTTTCTTTCCCTTAATTTAATAGGTGTGTGGGAAAAATAATCATACACACAGTCAATATCTGGCCAGTATTAGACAAGCAAAACCTCACTGCTAAGAACATTTTATGACTGTAAGCAAAGAGTAAATACATCTTACGGACAAGAAAAATTAACTATTTTTTGTTTTGGTCCTCACTGTTTTCAGAAAGACTTTATTTTTCCTATAAATGCTTTAAATGCTTTGCAAGAAAGTACCAGTTAGGTGACTACATGCGGGACCCGATTTAGCCCAAAAAAAAACTAAAACCAGGAGCTGCTGCATCAGTGGTGTCCACCTACGACAAGGGCTTTCAGGAGAGGTGACGAGGGACAACCGAGGCTGGGATGCAGCCTTCCGCCTACACTTCATGAGCGACGCCAGGAAGCCCCACTCCAGCCTACACTTCATCAGCAATGCCAGGAAGCCCCACTCCAGCCTACACTTCATGAGCAATACCAGGAAGTCCCACAAGCCCAAGTAACCTGAACAGCGACAGATCAGCTTAACACCAGCGCTCTGTCCATCTGGGCTTCCAGCAGCATGTAAAGCTAGGAAAAAACCCAGCAGGTCCCACACAGCCCCTTAAATAGGCAAACAGAGGAGGTGGCTGAGACATCAGAAGGAATCTCTGGCCTTCTACTGAATACTGTTCCTGTCTGACACACCAATGCTCTAGACATGGTGTTTCATTCAAAACATTCATCAGCCTCACTTGAGGGTATATGTGTGGGCCAGTCAGATTAGTTTTTGTAGAAATAAATCTCATTCCCTCCCATTTTTTGAGATTGGTTTCAAATTAAATAGTGAGGAAGTGAAAACAAGTCTTCAATACTTTACAATAGTGGTAGTCCCATAAGTGGCTTAGTAAAAACAACTTTTACAACTCAGAAACTGATGCAACATTTTATGGCAGCTTTAGTCTTAGAATACCTGAAAAACAAGTTGTAGACAGGGTGACATTTTAAAATAATTTTGTAACTCTGCATCTCTGAATGGCTGCTAGAGTTAAAGGTTATCCAAAAGTCACAAACCCTTTTCCCAGAGTAGACTCACAATCTTGAGACTGACACACACTGTTCTGTACAGAAAAAAATACACTGGGGGGATGGGGAGGGAGCCCATCTATTTGTTTCCATTTACACGTTTAATAAAATCCTATTTAGACAAAACTGTTCTTAGCCTTCACCGTGTCAAGATAAACTGAAGCTCACATAGAAATCACACATTATTTTGTCTTCAGTGGGACTGTATATGATGTACCCAAGGAGAAGGTGGACTGAGGCCAGACTTGGTGCTAGAGGTATGTCTAGGAAAAAATTACTTTTGCTTGCTATGGAGCAGAGATGAGCATGGGCAACATATCAGTATATGTTTCTCCACTGACATTGCTGAAGCATTGGAACACGGTGCCCAAGGAAGTGGTGAAATCATGAAATATCTGAGTTAGATATCTGAATTGAAGTTTCAGCATCAAGGGGTTTTTGCCCTAATAGTTGCTTTCCCAGGAGAAGGTCAGAAGAAGGAGTGCCCATGCCTGTTCCCCCCTGCCCCATGCACACCAACAGGACTCTCATACAGCAAGGGCAGTCACTCAGTTCTGCATTAGACTTAAGTCTAACTGCAGACACAGAGACCAAAGCTTTCTACCTTTGATCTTCTGCAGCAACCCTAAGTTCCAGACGTAAATGATTTATTCTACAGTGACTGCACCTAAGAAGTTTCCTTTGCTGCAAGTTCTTCAAGTCCTTCTTTTCACACATCTGAAGAAACAACACTGAGACGCTCTAAGCAAAGAGATCAATATAAACACACAGCTCATCCTCTGACATTTCTAANTTCTTGGAAACCATCTAGATGTGGCCCTTGAGGGCATGGTTTAGTGGAGAGCTTGGCAGTGTTAGGTTAACAGTGGAACTCGATTATCTTAGAGGTCTTTTCCAACCTTAATGATTCTATGAAGTGGACATGGACACTGTCCTGTCTCTGGCACCTCCTCACCCAGTACTTCTGCTGCCACCTGAAACTATATAGACTACCAGTAAATAAAAAAAAAAGATGACAAAAAAAGGAAAGAAGGAAAAAATGCCCCACAAATTCTCTCCTACATTTCAATCGTTCTTCAAGAAATGACAGGTTAAGATTTACTTCACAATTTATCAGCAATTAGAAAATATTAGTGAAAGAAACTGCTGGTGTCCTCACATGCCAAGTGCTGTCCATCAGATCCTGAGCAACACAGAAGTATCAACCCCAGGGGACAGCCAGGCAGCCTGCAGACAAGGCTGGAAGGGAGGCATCCCCAACACATGCAATACAGAAAAATGTCTTTATGTTGAATAAATATTTACTTCCTTATATCCTATGGCAAAATACAGAGCCAAGAAAATAATTTACAGATAAAAACCCGGATATGTTTGAAGTGGTTTTGAAGATGTTTGAACTCTTGAGGATACAAGAATTTTGCCTGTTAGGGAGATTGCTCATTTTTCCCCCTCCACCGTTCGAACAGGCTCACTGAGGAGAAATGCAGGCTTATCTACACTTAAGGAGCAGCATAAGGGGATTTTGTACATGCTGCTCTTGCAATAAGTGCAGAAAAGCAAAAAAGTCATTCAGAAATCAAAAGTCATGATTCCTGACACACACACACACACANNNNCGCTCTAAGCAAAGAGATCAATATAAACACACAGCTCATCCTTTGACATTTCTAATCTTTCATGCCCTACCAAAGAACCTCAAGCTGTCACTTACCCACCTCATGTGCATTTCCTACGTGCACATACAGACGTGTTTAGCTCCTGTCCAAAAATCACTCTACAACTACAGCATCCCCACTGGCCTCCCTACCAAGGGGAGCACATACTCGCTTGGATTTTGTAACAGCAATTGGCTTTCATACAGTAAAGAGCAGCAGTCATATCTTCTATAAAACTCCATATAAACCCATTTTCCACTCAGAGTGAATAAAAATGAAATAAATAAAAAAATCACTGTACTTGGCAGGCAATTGAACACATTTAATATTTACTACAATACATCTATCTACTTCAGGTTTTGCTCCAGTGGAACTGCATTTTAGGGACAGCATCAAATAAGTCTCACTTTTTGTCTTGCTTTTCCTTCTTTCCCCACCTCCTGCCCTCCAGCAAGCATTATACAGTTTAGAATGTTAATATTATTATAGGTTACGATTTTAAATTCTAAGTGAAGGCTCATGTATAAAAGATATTGGCAAGAATAACTGGCTTTTCCAAAGAAAAGAAATCAGCAATAAAGTGTATTAATCAATGATTATTGAATTCTGTGCTCCAGGCTAGTGGTTCCTGTCAACACTGGTCCTTCAGAACCAGGTTTTCCTCTTCAGCTTTAATGAACAAGGTTGAAATAATGCACTGAAATGAAAAAATGTAGAACTAATCAACTGTCTTCGTTTTTGAAGTCTGAGCAATTTCCTTGAGAACCAAAATGAAATAGAACCACCATGCTTACAAACTCTCTTAGAGGAAACAATACAAAGATACCAATCTCTCAGTTAAAAGATGTATTATCTCTGCCAGAAATAGGTACAGAGTATAGAAACACAATACAGACAACAAACACTGGGAAGGAACTGTTAGAATTACTGTTTTGTTCTACCCACACACACCTTCTTTCAGGTTCCCAACTAGAGACTTATCTCGAACCTGTACCAATGGGACTACTCACACTAATGGAGTTACATGCCTGGCATTTGCAGGACCAAGTCTTTGGCTGGCCTATAGCAAGGCACAGCTGAGACAATACAAAACTTCAAAAAAACCTCCCGCTGTCAGCTCTGCAAATCTGCTTGATAAAATAAAGACCAAGCAGAAAAAGTGCAATTACNCTTAGAGGTCTTTTCCAACCTTAATGATTCTATGAAGTGGACATGGACACTGTCCTGTCTCTGGCACCTCCTCACCCAGTACTTCTGCTGCCACCTGAAACTATATAGACTACCAGTAAATAAAAAAAAAAAGATGACAAAAAAAGGAAAGAAGGAAAAAATGCCCCACAAATTCTCTCCTACATTTCAATCGTTCTTCAAGAAATGACAGGTTAAGATTTACTTCACAATTTATCAGCAATTAGAAAATATTAGTGAAAGAAACTGCTGGTGTCCTCACATGCCAAGTGCTGTCCATCAGATCCTGAGCAACACAGAAGTATCAACCCCAGGGGACAGCCAGGCAGCCTGCAGACAAGGCTGGAAGGGAGGCATCCCCAACACATGCAATACAGAAAAATGTCTTTATGTTGAATAAATATTTACTTCCTTATATCCTATGGCAAAATACAGAGCCAAGAAAATAATTTACAGATAAAAACCCGGATATGTTTGAAGTGGTTTTGAAGATGTTTGAACTCTTGAGGATACAAGAATTTTGCCTGTTAGGGAGATTGCTCATTTTTCCCCCTCCACCGTTCGAACAGGCTCACTGAGGAGAAATGCAGGCTTATCTACACTTAAGGAGCAGCATAAGGGGATTTTGTACATGCTGCTCTTGCAATAAGTGCAGAAAAGCAAAAAAGTCATTCAGAAATCAAAAGTCATGATTCCTGACACACACACACACACACACAGATATATATATATATACNGAGAGCTTTGTTTTCCATGCAGCAGCTATAAACAAACAAATAAATTTCCCCATGCATTTTAAGATGCACAGAAAATCACATTAAAACCCAAGACCAGAACCTCTGACTAAAACAGCTAAATTTGCAGATGCAAAGGCTATTTGAACTTCACTTCCTCTGTTTCTTTCCTAGACAGCTTCCTATTGACATTTTTTTGACCTAGCCTTAGGTTAAGGCATCCCCAG
>VYZR01113971.1:9687-26596 GCA_013400675.1 Oxylabes madagascariensis
GAATGGCTTCCCACTGCCAGAAACAGGGTTAGATGGGATATTGGAGACAAATTCTTCCCTGTGAAGGTGGTGAGGCCCTGGCAGAAGCTGCCCAGAGCAGCTGAAGTGTCCAAGGCCAGGCTGGATGGGGCTTGGAGCAACCTGACGTAGTGGAACCATGGCAGGGGGTGTGGACAAGATGATCTTTAATGCCCCTTCCAACCCAGGCCACTCTGTGATTCTAATCAGACCTCTACTGCAGAAGTGTCGAGACTCAAGGACAGAATCAAGCCCACAGTAGGAAAAAAACCCCACTACCATGAATCGCTGTATTCAAACAGCAGGGCATTGAGACCAGAATTAGGAAAAGGTTTTAAAATGAGAGGAGAGTGTTCCATGGGACTAATTAGGGATAAACACAGCAAAATGGAGCTTACTATCTTTGGACACATTAGCCTACAACTACCGTTGCCTGTAATAATGAAGATCCAAGCCCTGCTGGAAGTTGGAAGCCCCACTCCCTCTTCCTTTTTTTTTTTTTTTTTGCCATTAAGATAAGAAAGTGCTACATTTAAGTAGAGTCCCTGGTCCTACAATGGATCCTACAACACCCTTCTTCAGTGAATCTAAACTCTCTCAAATCCCTCTCCACTCCAAATATTAAAAAGTGAAAAAAGAAATTAAGGCATGCATCAAGTTCCCATATTAATACCAGAAGTCACAGCCAACACTACACAGACATGTCAGGTTGAAAACACTGGTAACACTGGCATTTACTCAGAATCCCAGCTCCTGCTGTATCACACAAATGTACACAAATACTCCAGACCTACGGGGCACAGGGAGCTGTGCCTGTGCAAAATCCAAAGTGTGGGAATTCCCAGTGAATGGGACGAGAGTTAACCCCTGCAGGCAGGGCCAGTGCTACATGCACAAGGGCTAAAGAGAATTCTGTATTTGCTAACTCAGGACAACTCATCACTTTGAGTGCTCTTGGTCCACGTTTGGCTCTTTTTCTTTTGCGGACAGCTGGAAGTGGTGTAAAGGTCGGTTCCCTGTTTTGGAGTTTCTGCAAAAAGGACAAGGCACAAAACCTTGGAGGAATGACCTGAACCAAAACCCACCCAAATCAGAGTCTTTCCACAGCCTTCAATGAATTTTGGACCAAACTAGGAGGACCAAGAGAACGTTATTGCCCACAGGAGGTTGCATCAGGTTGACATGATTTGGGAACGTGAAGCTGCACAGCCCGAATCCTTGCTGTAAATCAATTCAGAACACCTACAAGTTCATTAAAAATCTGTGGCAATGTTCACCAAAACACAGCAGAGACAGAACAGATGTACTGTTAAAACTGCAGTACAGGGCAGGACTGGAGCATCTGTGCATCTGGTACCTTCCCACTGCCCAGCAGCAAGTTCTGCTGCCTGTATCTTTAACCAGCCAAGGGACAACTAACTTTTGCTAGAAAACCACACAACTGCTCCTTACCATATATGTTTCTGGGAGATGTTCACACTCACTTTTTAAGAAGAACTCAGACTCATTTAAAAAAAGAAAAAAAAAAAAAACAAAAACAAAAACAAAAAGAGCTAAACACAAAGGAAGAACAACAACAATGAAAAAAACAAACCTAAATGGTACAAAAGAACAAACCAATTACTTAAAACTTTCCTGTTTGGTAAAGTAGTAAAGTGCTCTGAGCTATAGTAATTAGGGGATAGCAAAACTCAAAAAACAGAGGATTTTCTTAAGCTATGGAAACATGAAACCAAAATCCCAATACAAGTGCAACTAGCAGTTTACTCCTACCAGATAGCGTATCAACTGATTGTTAGGGCAGACACTCTGCAAATGCTAGAGACCATGAAAATCCCAATATTATTTTTACAGATTGGAAAAACACAAAGGCCAAAAACAACACCAATAACTCAAATAAAAAACTCATGCTTATGTTTACATAAAAGTTTGATGAGTATAATATATTCGTCACACTCCCACAATTATTCCCCGAAAATACTATAAATATTATTTTGACAATGTAATTATAGTTTTTACTTTAACAGTGGCAGCAAAGTATTGGCACCAGTCCCCATACAAAAATCCTAACAGACTAAGCAAAGATCACACATTGAAACTGCCAATTCTTAAGGTCAGGGCTGTCCTTTATTCCTATGTCTAAAAAAAGTCTGTTTAAGTTAGGAGCTGGTTTATTCAAGCTGTAATAAATATGTCGTTTTAATGATGCTAGCTGTAAGCAAAGGGAAACCCCAAATACAAAAATAAATGGGAGTGCAGATTTTTAAATTCTCTTTTCCTCCATGCAACTGAGGTATGTTCTTTCATGCTGCTTTTTGGGAACTAATCCTATGGACTGTGGGTCCACTCAGAAACTGCTTTTTCCCTCTTCCTCTCCCTCAAAAGAAAAGCTAATGTGAACCTAAATTGAGAAACGTCACCTATCAACTGCTCATGATGACTGTATGAGAGGAAAAATGATTCAAGCTTTATAACCACTCACTCATTCCACATAAATCAGCAAGTAATATGACTTGTACAAAAAAATCTGCAGCACAATAATTTACCGTATTAGGTCACAAACCCTCCCAAGATCTCCAACAAAACAGTATGCCTTCTCCATAGATAAATATTTGGGGCACTGACGTGGGGAGAGAGTAAAGATTAATCATCCTTCCTTACTCCACTTGGTTTAAATTTTGTAGCCATTGTCTATCAGAGTCTCCACGACACAATTTAGAAATTACACCTTCTCCAAACCCCTATGAACAAGCCTGTGTGAAGACACTTGTTCAGACAGTTACAGACCTCTGTTTATAGACAATAAAACTTGGCAATGGTTTCCCAAATACATTGGGTGAGCTCTATGATGTCTGTCTGGCAAAAAGTTACTACCTGCGTTCCATCACACTTTCCAAGCATGCCTTAAAATATTTATTTTTATATAGAAGACATTAGCAGTAATTGGGAAATTAAACCACTCAGTGCAACATGATTGAAGAACTACAAAAAGAAGCTAAAGCAAAATGCAATTTTTTAAAAGAATAAAACAGAAGAATGAAAAATACTGGACAAGAGAAAAAAGGGAAGCACAAAAGATTAGAGCGATTCCTTTAGTCAATATTGGCATTCATTAAAGAACATTTAGGTTTCATAACTGACCACTTTGTTTCTCCCTCCTATTGATTTAAAATACTTTGCTGAATGACCAGGCATTTCAAGTAATTTCAAGAATAGGTGACAATTAGTTAGACTGTGATGCCAGTACATAAGCCTCTAATACTCAGATTTTCAAACTAACTAAGCCTTGAATGCTTAGTTTTTTCTGCTCACTGGTTCTGCAAAGGTACCACTCCAATGCATTCCCAAAAGTCCAAGTATTTACTTCTAGCTCATTTTCCTACTGCCAAAATAGTCTTTTTAAGGGGACCAAAGCCTTCTAGGGGAAGAAAATAATAAAGAGATAAATAAATATTGACAAGAAACAGTCAACAGTTAAGGACACGTGGCTGCCCATTTAAGAAAGAATACAGGAAAACCAACTCAGTGTGCTTTGGCAGGTTTGAAAGCATTTCCTTCCCCTGCTCTTCTGTGCCTTCAAAATTAGCCAGTCTTGATTTTCCACTGTAATTCCAAACTGCCAGTCCTTGAGTGCAGAAATGGAAAAGGTTAGAGCAAAGAAATATCTTTTTTTTTTTTTTTTCACTGAGTGAGGATGGAACTGAGAGTTTTGTTTCCCCTATACCCTCTTGAAAAAGTAGAAATCACTTCACTGGTATTTATCTGTTTTTGTTTCCAGGACTACTTTTGCAAACATAAAAATTTAACCCTGTTTTACTCACGTTCTTCTTCAGAAAAACAAAAACATTTGATTAAATACCTTCTTTTCGGTAAACCTTTGAAACATACTTTGAATTAACAANGACAGAGGAAGAAAGAGGACAGAGGAAGAAAGAGGACAGAGGAAGAAAGAGGACAGAGGAAGAAAGAGGACAGAGGAAGAAAGAGGACAGAGGAAGAAAGAGGACAGAGGAAGAAAGAGGACAGAGGAAGAAAGAGGACAGAGGAAGAAAGAGGACAGAGGAAGAAAGAGGACAGAGGAAGAAAGAGGACAGAGGAAGAAAGAGGACAGAGGAAGAAAGAGGACAGAGGAAGAAAGAGGACAGAGGAAGAAAGAGGACAGAGGAAGAAAGAGGACAGAGGAAGAAAGAGGACAGAGGAAGAAAGAGGACAGAGGAAGAAAGAGGACAGAGGAAGAAAGAGGACAGAGGAAGAAAGAGGACAGAGGAAGAAAGAGGACAGAGGAAGAAAGAGGACAGAGGAAGAAAGAGGACAGAGGAAGAAAGAGGACAGAGGAAGAAAGAGGACAGAGGAAGAAAGAGGACAGAGGAAGAAAGAGGACAGAGGAAGAAAGAGGACAGAGGAAGAAAGAGGACAGAGGAAGAAAGAGGACAGAGGAAGAAAGAGGACAGAGGAAGAAAGAGGACAGAGGAAGAAAGAGGACAGAGGAAGAAAGAGGACAGAGGAAGAAAGAGGACAGAGGAGAAAAGGGAGAAAAAAAGAGAAAAAAGAAGAGACAAAAATTAAGAGAAGAAATGGAGAAAAAGGGAGAAAGGGAAAATGGAGAGAGGGAAGAGAGATCGAGTAAGAGGAAAAAAAGGGGGGGGGGGGGGGNTGATTAAATACCTCCTTTTCTGTAAACCTTTGAGAAATACTTTGAATTAACAACTTTTTTGAACTGAGAATGTACCCAGTGTAGCTGCTGGAAATCTATTTCCTCTTGCCATTTATTTTCAGGCATTTTTCCTAATGAAATGTCAACGTGATTCCCTAGCACTACATGAGCACCTACAGCTTATATTCAGTGGCTTCTGAAACCCAGCCTGTCTTCACCTTCAAAAGCTTACAAAGAAATCAAGCATCCTTCTTTGCTCAGCCATGTGATGTTCTCCTGTAGACCTCAGGGGAGCTTTTGTCTTCTTACTTCATCAAAGATGAAATGTTTCCATCCCATTTGGCTTTTGCAAGAAACAGTCTCTGGAAGCTATAGATAGGCCTAGGTCCCTTACATCTCATTTTTGAAACATGTGCACACCCCTATGCTTTTCAAAATATATTTTTAGTGTCTATGAAGGAGTGACATTTTTATTTACACAGAGGTCTGAATTCAAAGGTTACTCATTGCTCTCTCTTCTGCAGAGTCCTTCTGATGGATTAAAAAACACTTCCCAAGGCACTTTCTCCCCAGACCACGAGCAACCCATAAAGCACCAATGGGTCAAGAGCAACTGGGTTTTCCTTAACTGAAAGAAAAATATGTATGAGAACTGATCAGGTCCTGAACAGCAGGAGTAGTTCAACAACACCGACTGAAGCTGAACCCATGATACAGTTAATACTCCTGGTGGACAAAGGAGAGAGGAAAAAAAAAGCGGCAGAAAAGGAGAAAAAAGGAGGATAATGGAAAAAAAAAGGAGGAGAGAGGAGAAAAAGGAGGAGAAAAATAGGAGAGAGAAAAAAGGAGGACAGAGGAAAAAAAGAGGACAGAGGAAGAAAGAGGACAGAGGAAGAAAGAGGACAGAGGAAGAAAGAGGACAGAGGAAGAAAGAGGACAGAGGAAGAAAGAGGACAGAGGAAGAAAGAGGACAGAGGAAGAAAGAGGACAGAGGAAGAAAGAGGACAGAGGAAGAAAGAGGACAGAGGAAGAAAGAGGACAGAGGAAGAAAGAGGACAGAGGAAGAAAGAGGACAGAGGAAGAAAGAGGACAGAGGAAGAAAGAGGACAGAGGAAGAAAGAGGACAGAGGAAGAAAGAGGACAGAGGAAGAAAGAGGACAGAGGAAGAAAGAGGACAGAGGAAGAAAGAGGACAGAGGAAGAAAGAGGACAGAGGAAGAAAGAGGACAGAGGAAGAAAGAGGACAGAGGAAGAAAGAGGACAGAGGAAGAAAGAGGACAGAGGAAGAAAGAGGACAGAGGAAGAAAGAGGACAGAGGAAGAAAGAGGACAGAGGAAGAAAGAGGACAGAGGAAGAAAGAGGACAGAGGAAGAAAGAGGACAGAGGAAGAAAGAGGACAGAGGAAGAAAGAGGACAGAGGAAGAAAGAGGACAGAGGAAGAAAGAGGACAGAGGAAGAAAGAGGACAGAGGAAGAAAGAGGACAGAGGAAGAAAGAGGACAGAGGAAGAAAGAGGACAGAGGAAGAAAGAGGACAGAGGAAGAAAGAGGACAGAGGAAGAAAGAGGACAGAGGAAGAAAGAGGACAGAGGAAGAAAGAGGACAGAGGAAGAAAGAGGACAGAGGAAGAAAGAGGACAGAGGAAGAAAGANCAGGGACATCCCAAGGAGGTGGTGGAGTCCCCATCCCTGGAGGTGTCCAAGGAATGGCTGGACATGGCACTCAGTGCTCTGGTCTGGGTGACCATGATCTGGTGGAGATCACTCCCAGCCTGGACATGGTGGTCCTGGAGGTCTTTTTCAAGCCCAATCATTCCATGATTCCGTGATTCTCATGTTAACACATTTTTATGCGGCTTTCCCTGGGTGGTTAAAACTCCCAAAGCCCGTGGAGGCCTGGCATCAGCACAGCACAGCAATAACAATCCCTGTGCCAGCTGCTCTAAAGCAAGGTGAGTATCACCAGCAGCCTGGACCTGAGGAATACTGGTGGGATGCTGGGAGCACCTCTCAGGCAAGCAGAGCAGCTGAGAGCCCAGCTCTGCTCAGAGAGGACAATCACCTCATTCACAGAACTTGCAAAACAAGTTGTCTCACGAAGGGCAGCTACAAGGCATTCAATGCCTTTTCACCCGAGAGGACAGAAATGTATTTTGGCAGATAAATCATTTTTAAGCAATTATATTGGAATTCAAAGAGCATTCCTCAACATCAGGAGTATTTTGAAGTGGTGAAAGGTTTGAGAAGATCTGTTTACAAACAAAAACATTAAAGCTCCTTCTGTCCAAGCTGGGGTGGGAATCAATGAAAGGATCAGATGGGACACTGCCTATAGAACATGAGCTTGCTGCAAAACAGGCATGTCCTTGCTTGGAACTTATCAAGGAGACACAAAGCTATCCTTTGGGTTTTTCAGATTTTGGAGAGGGACTCTAAATCCAGCTCTCACATCCTGGAATCTAAAGATCCATCATCTCAACAAACCTCAACATACCTTCCCAAAGGTCTGCTGGATTCCAGTGGAAAGCTTAAGATTTGCCACAGGAAAAAGGAAAACAAAACAAAACAAAACAAACTTAACCCCACAACCAAACCAAGACACATACTGTGAAGTGAAGGAAATTTTCTACTTGGGCTTCTGACAAGGATATTTCCTATGTCTGCTGCAATCCCAAACATACTGAACTACTTCTGAGCTCTTAAGAGATCTGGGTCTGCTTTAAGTTCAGTTAAAGTTCATCTGGCAGCTTCATGAGCTGCTCCTCTGGCAAGTGTTCTTGGTCTTTGTACCTACAGCAGAAAAAAAAAAAAAAAAGCTATTATGATGAAACTCATCTAAATAAAGAAAAAAAAAACTAAAACAAAAGGGATGTGCAGAGGATACTTCAGAAATTCCATTTAATCTGTATCTTGCAGGGAATTCCTTTTTTCCTTCAGACTTAAAAAACTGAGTATCTTATTAGCTATCTATTAGAAGACTGTGGTCTCAAATCAGTAAGGAAACATAAAAGACCTTCTTGCATGTAGCATTTCTGCATCAGCAGGTACAGCTTCTGCATCTTCAATCCCCATCCAAATTAATTCTGAACTGGCCAAACAGGGCAGCATTTATCATCATGCCTGTCTTCCCACCAGGAGTATCCAAGCTCTGTAATCTAAAGCATTAGCTACCTCCTTTCACAGTCATCTGCTTCCTAGACTTTCAGCATGTTTTATGCTTTAAGAATACTGGGGCAAAGTCCAGTCTTTAGATACTGTCCAAGAAGCATAGCACACAAATTTTTCCCTCCTTGACTGAGAAGTTCTATCCCTTGCAGAAAGGAAAACGGGGGACTGCTAGAGCAGTAAGAACAGGGAGCACGTTTACAAGAAGGTGTGAATTATCTGTCACAGGTAATTTTTACTGCTGCCCAGAAGAAGGGCTATAAGCTGCTAACCCCTTGTTTGGCATCACTGCACATCAGCCCTGGAAAGTGCCCAGCAGGAAAGAAGCTGGTGCTCTAGTGAGCTGTGGCTGAACATGAGCTCAGGTGTGCCCAGGTGGGCAAGAACATCAATGCCATGGTTTGGCAGCAGAACCAGGGCAGTGATTGCTCCCTGTGCAGGCACTGCTGCAGGACCCTGAGTCCTTGGGGCAGTTTTGGGCCTGCCACTTCAGGGAGGACACTGTGGGGCTGGAGCGTACCCAGAGAAGGGAACAGAGCCGGGGAAGGGTCTGGAGCACCAGGAACAGCTGAGAGAGCTGGAGGGGCTCAGCCTGGAGAAAAGGAGGCTCAGGGGGACCCTCTGGCTCTGCACAACTCCCTGACAGGACAGGGCAGCCAGGGGGGTCAAGCTCTGCTCCCAGGGAACAAAGGACAGGATGAGAGGAAACGGCCCCATGCTGTGCCAGGGGAGAGTCAGGTTGGACATCAGGAGGAATTTCTTCACCAAAAGGGTGCTCAGGCATTGGCAGGGACTGTGCAGGGAGGTGGTGGAGTCCCCATCCTGGGAGCTGTCCAAGGAATGGCTGGACATGATACTCAGTGCTCTGGTCTGGGTGACAAGGTTGAGATCACTCAGGCAGGACACGGTGGTCTTGGAGGTCTTTTCCAACCTCAGGGACTCTGTGATCCTGTGAACCCCCAGCAGCACCCATCCAGCTGTTGGTTTCTCCATGCAAGTCCTCAGAGCAGGTTCCCTCCTCCAAGTAGTACAAAATACACATTGCTCAAGACAGATTAGTTGTAAGAAAGATCAGTCTTAAGAATGTCTTAGATTACCACAGATGTACTATGTAAGCAATTAGAGGAAATAAAACCAGGCTATGGAGTTCAGCTCAAAGTCACATGGGAAGTAAGCAAGGAGGAAGAGCGGGGACAAACAGCTAACTGCAGCAATACCATAAAAGAAAGGACTAAAAATGTTTGTGTTTTTTAATGCAAGTATTAAAAAGAAAGGAGGTTCTTATTACAGGGACAGCTGGCTTGTACAATGGATTGGACAATCTCTGAATACTGTATGCATGAATTAACTATTTTTCAACCTACCTGAAGTTTCAAAGAGTTATTTCAGGACAGACATTCTAACTCACCTTCAAGGATTCTGGCCCATTGCCTTAGTGGTATTACATGTACTCAAACCAATGATTTTTCTCCACAGCTGGCTGGGACGAGTATTACAAACACACAGGAATTTATTTCATTTTTCAAAGCATTGAAAAAAAGAGAAAGTAAGATGTTATGGTAAAAACATGCAGTGGAGTTGTTTCAGTAAATATACTGAATTGAGGAGCCCAGTTAACCATGCATACAACCCCTGGGCAACTATTCTTAAAGCATCACTCCTAGCAGAGAGGATGCAAAGGAGTCTGGATTTATTTGAATAAATATTAGCAACAGTTTTTAGTCATACAACTTTGCACAACACCTCCTTTTTCATTTCTTTGATCTTGTCCTCTCCCTTAACCATCACACTGGTCACAGCAGTGGTCAAAGAATACATACTTTTATTTCATTTCTGGTTTTATCCATTTGAAATTGTACTACACTGAACTTTCTTACAAAAATTACCACACCACTTACTTACTACCTTAACAGCTGCCAATGGATTAGAGTGCAAACCTGCCATAGATCAGGTTAAATGAATTTTTTAGTCTGCAGAAAGAATTTTCAATCTCATCTTTGTAAATACAATAATGCTGGAACTTCAAGTTTATTTAGCCTACAATGATTTGTTCTGGGAATTTTTCACAGAACATGATCTGAAACATTATTTAGTGCTGTTCACCCTGCAGTACAGCCTTACCTCCTCCTCCTTGTACTTCGTTGCTAAGGAAGCAACATGAAGGTATTTTAAAAACCTTAAGAATATACACAGGCGCCAAGAGGGACCATCCAATCCAAGCAGGCATTTGAGGGAGGAAATGATACACACCCAAATGAACAACTTGAAATCCACCACTTAACACCTAATTATCTAACCATCCTAACAAAATACACATGCAACTCTAGCCCTGTGACCTGATTTCCTATACGAAACATGAGGAGAATCATGGAACAGAATTACAGTTAATAAACACAGTACCATTTACTAATTTCATGGGTCTCTTTTGTTTCAACAGTGCTATCCAAGTCCAATTTAAAAATTCGTTTTGGTACAACTAATAATCCACAATCAAATTTAACTGTTAACTTCTGAGGTGAACCCTGCAGAAGGAACTGGTGCTCTAGGCACTACATTAATTTCCACTTACAACAAAGTTCACCAGATCACTCAGCAAGGTATTAGCAACATGTGCTTGTCTACAATTTTTTTGTTGTTGAACTAACATACGTGGAATACATAAGCCATGCTCATCGCAGAGGTTCCCCAAGGAGATCAGTGCTACTCACAGCATCAAATGAACCACCTATCCCAGGTCAATACAGCAAATCTTAGTTATAATTCAGACGTATTTACTGATGGTCTATGTAGAGCAACAGTCACAAAACAACTTTTACTGAAATCTTGTTAAGAACTGCTTTGTCAGTGCCACCCTTGTATCCAATGTCGGTAAACAGAAATTTTACACCAACCTCTGGCTAGGAAAAAGTGCCTGAAGCAGATAATCAAATTACTGGGTTTTATCCCCTTTGCTTTTTGCTCAACAGCATTCCCTCTCCTTCTTCAGACCCAAGAGCAGAGAACAGCACACGTGTGACAGCCCAGCAAGCCACGAAGCCAAAGGGAGAGCTCAGGCCACGCCTATATCCAGTGAGCACATCCTGCTCCCTCTCCTGCAGGTGCTGGGCAGCCCCTCTGGCAGGTGGCATTCTTACACCACAATTCCTCAGGCTTTCAATGGGCTGAAGGTGGCAAGCCCACTTTCCCAGTACAGCCTTTTGAGCTCATTGCCGTCCAAGGCCCCAGCAGGGACAGTGACAGGCTGGACAGAGGCAACATTTTGGCTCCCATCACTTTTCCTTTTATATTGCTGGTCTGCAAAGCAGTTTATAACTGTGGGGCAGGACACTCTTGCCCTCCATGACCTTTCCCAGTCTTTCCTGTAACATGGCTTGAAAGTCACTCCCGTGTGCCATCAGTTCCTCTTCTTTAGGGCCACTGAGCAAGCCCTTTTTGCCACCCACAGTGTTTACAGTTCAACTCCTCCCACACTGAAGGGCTGTGCTGGCATCACCAGCCCTTCCCTGGCAGCAGGATTCCAGCAACAGGTCCAGGAGTGAACCTGGCTTAAGCACAATACCCTCTCGTGCCCACAGGGCTTCATTTTGAGCCAAACTTGTCAGCACAAGGAAATCCAGTCTCCTCCTGGACTTCATTGCTCCCTCACAGCTTCATGAAGGTGTTTGGTGGTAAGTTACTGTATGACAGCTGTTCCACCTGCTTTCACAAAACGACAGAAAACAGCAGCAGCAATCCTTTAAAAAACCTCACCTGAGGAACAGGAGTGAAAAGAATTAACAGACACAAGAAAACAAACATGCTTTACTGTCTGCAACCATAGACAGTCACAACTGGAGTCCAAGGTATAAAGCTCCACTGGGAAACACAGACCGTGAGGAGGATTACTGAAAACCCTTAATATCCAGTGAAATGAGTAGCAATAACTGGCAAAAGGGAGGAAGGGTAACACAGTCACATTTTCTCTCCACTGCACATAAAGAAAAAGCTTCATCCATTAAGGAAATATGAACACTACTCAAATCAGTATTCAGTTCTTGGCAGATACCATCCTGACTGGCCAGCAACCATGGTACCCAAATGAAAATTAAAAATAATTTTTAAAAAGTCACAGCCAAAATTTGCTTCCTGGAATCAGATAAATTATTTTAGGTATCAGCAAATAAAAAGACAGTAAAACAGCAGAATGTATTCTGAATGGAGGTACTACAGGAACTTTTCCTTTTATAAAACCAAATATCCTACTTCATATTAAAGAGTTTCCACATATATTTGATTTAGCAACCTATAAGGAACAGTTCAGTGAAAATACAGCTGAACTAGACTTGAGGCTGAGACCTTTTTAAGCAGTCTAAGAGAGAACCAATTCTTAAATGCAATTCAAGAAAGAATGAAGTTTATTTATAAAACAAATGCATCAATAAAGTGACATCATACCAACCATATAAAAAACATAATGCAGGCTATACATGTAACAAAATCCCCAGCCTTACCAGTCAGTAACAATTCTTCTTTGATTTGCATTCCATGAAGCAACTTTATCAAATGGACAGATGTAGAAATGAGACCCAAGTTCCTATTAAAAATTTGGGAAAAAAACACAGTAATTCACTCGATATGAAATACACACAAAAAAATTCAAAAGGCTTTTCACCAAAGGTAACAGGAAATCTTTAGCATCTTCAGGACCTCTGAAACAAAAATAGTTTCTCCTATGTTACTACCTGCCTATCAGTAGCCATATTACTACCATCAGAAGCAAATCAAAGGGGTTTATTGCATCAACCTGCATTTTACCAATTTTGGGCAAAGAACCTTCAGAGCTAAGGTTTCCTCCCTTCTTGCTATTCTTCCTATCAGACATTAAACATTAGCAAGTTATTCCTATAATTTAAACAGCTTTATTTGTGTAAAAACTTTGCTTTGTCTGGAGATCAAGCATCCAGAACAACAGTCATGTATCTTACTTCACAATAAACTTGAAAATTTTTCAATGCCAACAAAGCAATTAGTGACAGCTACCAAAAACAACAGGGCAAGCTCAAAGGGAAATATACACAACTCTCATAGAGAAGTGGAGAAGGCCAAGTAATCATTTATCCTTTCTCCAGTGAGGAGGAATTATAGGTAGAATCTCAGAATAATTTGCATTGCAATTTCTGTGACATTAACAGAATCCTGCCCCAGCACAGAAATTAAGACCTGGTCTCACGTCAAAATTACGTTTTAGCTCAATAAATCAAATTTGACAAGTCCCAAGAAGCCAATTTTTAAGAGTGTAGTCCCCAATAATTCTTTGATATAACCAACTTGTGACAAGTTCAGGGGGTTTTTTTGTTGGTTGGTTGGTCTGGGGTTCTCACGGGGCATCTGGGCAAGGAGGGTGCTTGTTACTATTTTGTTGGGTTTTTTAAAAACATCAACCAGACTATCAGGTTTTCATTAACTGCAGCTGGTTATATCACAAGCATCCCTTCAACATTGCAACTGATACATGCAAAGAATAGAGAGGCTAAATAACTTAAGGAGCCAGATTGACTTAATATCCTTCAAGATCAACTTGCCTGTATATATGTATCAGGATTAATATGCACAGTTCTGCATCCTGCGTTTTGCCAGGAAAGCCAGACAGATCTAAATGAACCTTAAAAGACATACTAATCCTGTAACTGATCATTAAGATCATTTACTTATTCATTATGTTATAAAAAAATTAAAGAAAGAGAAAAAGAGGATAGTTCTACAGTCAGGCTTCCTTATATCATTTGTGTAATCAGCTCCTATTATGGACCTAAACACTTTGTTCTATTACTGAGCAGGGCCCCAAACTGACCTACAAACAGGTCAGCTATTTTTGTTTCTTGCATATTTGAATTCAAGTGATCGCATCAAGCAGGAAATGCCAGTTAATAAATCAACTAACACAGCAGTGTAAAATAAGAATCTCTTCTATAAAACCACAGAAACATCAGAAGGTGGTACTTTGGTATGGGCTAAAAGGGATGATGGCTGTACCTCATGACATGTTGATTCTTGGCACACTCAACACAGGCATTCCTCAGACATCTGAAGCACTCTGCTATGAGCAGCAGGGAGGTGTCCAGATCTGCCAGTCCACAGGAGTCCTTACAGGTCTGCTCCATGGCACCCGAGGTGCTCGTCAGGATTTCCAGGACATCCCGAAATACACTTTCTTCTGCTGTTTCTCTGAAATATATGAATTTGTGGTGAAGAAAAACTAAAAATCCACTCCTACCAAAAAGCCTATGACATTCTTATTGTACGCCCAAAGATGTTTCTGCAGCAATCTTTAACTATTCAGAGTGTTTAACTACTTATAGTCTTTCAAGTAGGAAGAACAAAATACATCACACAATCCTCCCATCAGCCTTTTCAGAAAAGGGGCTATAGGAGAGTTGTGTCGCCTTAGTATTCCTCATGACTTTTCAACAGCTCTTTGGAATTTTAATGAAAAGGAAAAAAAAAATTCTCTGTAATACATATAGCTGGCAGGTTTATACATGAAACTGCATGCTGCTTGAAGAGGAATTGCTTTAGTTAATGAACACAGTTTAGATGCCCAGCATTAGATGCTTCAGAAGAATAAGGTATCAGAAGCTCCAGCCTGCTGCAGATTTCCTCCGGGGAACAAAGGTCATGGTGGCTGCACGAGCACCATTCTGAAACGTGTGAATCACAGTCAAGGGAAAAAGCCAACTCTGTCCCACCTCAGCAGACAACTACCCAACACAGAAGGTACCAGGCCACTTCCTGGAGCACCCAGAGCAAGGAAAACTGCACTACCAAACCATAAGCATATGCAGAAATCCATGACTGGATGACAGCTGATGCTGCTGCTCCGTGAAGATTCACCAGCCTCCCAACACTGCCACACAGAGATAAACAACATTTCCAAACTACAGCTATTTGTCTACACTCTGCCCCGATTTTACAATCAAAACAAAAGGGATGAGGGCAACACATGACAAATGTTGCTACCTCAGCTCTGACACCACATGCTGGTGGAGAGAAGCCACACCAGAGAGCGTTTATGGCATTGCTACAGGGAAGTTCAATAAATTTGCTCAGCCAGTACTTCTGACTGGGGTCAGGAAAAGGAAATCCAGATGCAGCCTACTTGAACCTTAAATAGACTTGTCATGTACTCAGGATCAAACAGAAGAAAGTGAGATGAGAGGAAATGTAAAGCAGCATTAAATAAAACGTTCACACAGAAAACTCTTCCTAAAGGAGAATTAAAAAACCTCTTAATCAAACACTACTGGGTCATATAGTATTACCTGCATTCTGCTGCTCACTCAAATGCCTACACATTTGCACAATTAGAAATTCTATCCTCTCTTT
This sequence comes from Oxylabes madagascariensis, assembly GCA_013400675.1. Taxonomy (NCBI): domain Eukaryota; kingdom Metazoa; phylum Chordata; class Aves; order Passeriformes; family Timaliidae; genus Oxylabes; species Oxylabes madagascariensis. The sequence goes on from VYZR01113971.1 coordinate 24,883, forward strand.
CCTAAGTGATCATATCCATAAATCAAACCATAGAATCACCAAGGCTGGAAAAGATCCTTAAGATCATCAAGTTCAACATTAACCAAAGGCTGCCAATCCACCTTGTCCCTAAGCACACCCTTAGATGTGTTTGGAGACATTATTGCCCATCTCTGCTCCTGCCATGTTTTCTCTCCCAGACTAAACAAAACTCTCTTAGTCTTTACTCACAGTTCACGTTTTCTAACTCCCTTATCAGGTTTGTTGCTCCAATAGTGGCACTTCTATGATACATCTTACTGACAGTACAGTGCCTCCAATGTTGAGGTCTGTTAGGGCATTAAGGAAACTTACAAAGAAGGGAGAGTGCTGTAAGAAATACAACAACGTACGCTAATATCACTAAATTACCACAACATTAGGTTTCAGATCTCCAGGAAGTATGTATTTTATTCTGCAACCTCACAGCTGATCAAGACCAATATATTCACTTATATTTATTTATATTTATTCTCCATCTACACTGAAACATTAAAAAACCCACCACTGCATCACTGAGAATTATGGGGAAGAAGCTACATTTTACAGTGGTGCAATACTGAAGGGAAAATACCAAAGTGGCACAAAAAACAAAGACCAAGTACAGAGCTGGCCCTCAGTCGTAAAGAAAACAGTGGAGCTTACATAACCAGAAAGAAAGTCTGGAATTTGGTTTTGGTTTCAAGACCGAAGCAAATATATTCATGGAACTTGAACCTTCAGCTTACAAGAAGCAGTGCAGCTCCTGCCACTTCATGATGTGCCAAGAGAGGACTCAGCAGCTGACGTACCACAGTCCCCATGGGAAATGCACCAGAGACAAGTTTTTCTAAATGTCAGAAGAGCTAGAGTCTGGTAAGGTAGCCCCCAGCCAGGGAGTGCTTTCTACATTGAGCAGAACCATTAGCTATTCCGAGTTCTTAAATTCTGACATTACTGTAAAATGAGACCACTCAGCCCACTGTAGTTCCCTTCATATCAGCCTGTGCTTTTTGTTGGATTATCCCATGAAACCAGTTGTTTCCTGACCCAACTGCAAAATACAAAACCCAGCGGTCAGTGCAAGACACACTACCGTACAACATTCACTTATTTAAATTGGTAAAAGAGAAATCAAAGGAGCCAGAACTTTTGTGCACATTTTTGTGACTCCACGGGTAAAAGGACACCTTGTGCTGGAAAAGCTCCACTCTTCTGGCAAAGCTATGCAGCAGAACAGAACTTTTAGTCAGACACTGGATCAGAAGCATGCTGAGGTGCTGTGACAATTTTTCTTTTAAAATTAGATTAAAATTAAAAAGAAAAAAAACCTAAGAGTGCAGACATTTCCAGTAAAATACGAAGATGAAAACCTGTGTGTCCTAATGGAACAAGTGCGGGGTACACAAGGAAGTGTCTGTCCTCGCTGTAAATGTGGAAGGAAACGTTGATTTTTTTTTTAACATCATCGAGGAGAGACAGAACTCCAAATCCATCTTTTAAACACTATGAAAGAAAATCCAGACTGCTCAAGCCAGATCATTCCAGGCAGAAATCAAATCTCAAAGCCCTGGCGAGCAGCTACTCCCACAGCTACATCCCACCTAATGTGCCTGCCCAGAAAGGCACCACAAGCCCCAGAAGTGGCCCGGGGGAATCCCATGAGGTTCATCAAGGCCAAGCGCTGGTGCTGCACCTGGGTCAGGACAACCCCTGG
>VYZR01113979.1:5870-16701 GCA_013400675.1 Oxylabes madagascariensis
TTTTTTTCAAGTATGATTTTTTTGCAGCAGGGAAAAACATAACAATCAGTTTGGATATAGATGAAACAACCTAATCTCAGGAAAAACAGATGCATTCATTACCCAGTATAAAAAATGGCTCACACACGTAACAACACAAGAAAAACATCTCAGTGTATAATTATCTGTGTTTACAAACTGAATAACCTACTTAGCATCTGCTCAGCATCTGAAAATAGGTGCAAGATAACTTGATAAAGGGGGGGAAAGCTGGATGAAAAACTCCAGTGTCTGGAGTTAAGCAATAATTAAGACGCTTTTTCCCCTGATGTCTGTTGGGGATAGTTCCAGATTTCTGAACATTAGAGATTACAAAGTTACCAATTAAACCAAGATTCATGTCCTACAAAACAAAGTGAACTTAGTACTTTACTTAGAAGCAAAAGAACTAGAAAACATTAGGCTCGTTGGAGAAACTACTGCATCTGTATATGTATTGATTAATAACTATTTATTTATATTAATGTGGATGATAGGCAGAATTAGGCCTCTGTTGTGTCATAATCAATGCACACAATGCTTGGGAAAAAAATGTTTTCTACTGGCATTCTCTGCAGGAGAAACCACAGTTCAAATTTCATAATATGAACTTTTGTGCATATGTATTTTGTACTTCTTTTTATATATGTGTGTGCAAATGTACCCAGAATTTAAACATACAGTATATACAGACAAAAAAAATTATTTCATAGAGACACGGAACTTTTCTTATTCCTCATGCATTACCTCTTTCCTGTCACTGGAAAAGAAGACTGGCATGTGCTGGCTTAGCACAAAGGGAAGCCTGGCTAACTGATTTGTGTTTCCTCAAGACTCAGTTCAGAGAGCTAACAAGGGCACTTCCATCCTTTTCAAAGAATTCCTTGGTATTGACTGAAGAAAAGCAGCCAAGTAACTGATTTCAACTTAGTTTGAATAATGTGAAGATCCTCAGAGATAATGCCTGAGACTCAGGAGTGTGTTTGACACTACAGAAAATAACATTTCTTGTACAGCAAGAAATTTCTTACATTTCTTTACATCCTAACCAACTTATGTGCAGTATAATACACTAGGAAAATCTCATTCCTCCATCGATCGTATAGAGAGTAAAACCAAAGTCTGGCTATATACCTTGGTATCAACCAGAACGCCTAAAAGGATCCTAGATATTTGGAGAGTTTTCAGTGCCACAAAAGTGATGCTTACAATAGTGTGTTATGAAAACCCTTTGCATAGAGTTTCAATGCCAAACATTTTCCTTCTGTTTCCCAGAATATAATCTATTTCAGGTACAAAAAGACAGCATTCCAAAGTCACTGAGAGTCAGTCCTGTACAAGGACTGTTATAGGATGTAATGCATAACAAAACAAGATGAAACATTTATGTCCAAAAGGAGATGCTAGTTCTCCAGATTTCACATATCACTAGTGAATCCAAGCGACGTTATTTTTGGTGAGAACAACTAAGTCATACACACATAGCTGGTACATTCGAAAAGGGGCAGATGCTGATCTCTGTGATGACCAGTGATGAAACATGAGTGAATGGCCTGAATGTGTCAGAGGAGGTTTAGGTTGGGTATTAGAGAAAGGCTCCTCACCCAGAGGGTGGCTGGGCACTGGAACAGTCGGCCCAGGGAAGTGGTCACAGCACCAGCCTGACAGAGTTCAAGAAGCTTTTGGACAATGCTCTCGGGCACACGGTGTGACTCTTGGGGTGTCTAAGCAGGGCCAGGAGCTGAACTTCCATGATCCTCTGGGTCCTTTCCAACTCAGTATATTCTGTGATTCTGTCAGAATCAGTCTGTTACTGATCTTAACTGAATAATCACTGTCTTCAAGAAATTAAGACAGTTTTATCTCGTCTTCGAGTCCTTCGATTCCAGATACCTGTTTCAGTGCTGGATTTTCTTCTGCCATGAGAGAGATATCAATAGTCATAGAGAGGTATCAGTAGTTAAAAGCAAGTCTGGAATTGCCACTGGAAAAATGTAAAAAATTACAGTTATGAGTCACCATAAAAATTTAGAAATGGAACGTCTTGACACAACCTACCCGATTATTCTTTTCTGAAGCATTTCCAAATGTTGATAACTGACATCAGATAAATGTGTCAATTACTAACCAGAAATGCATCGATAAAAATGTCTGGTCAGTTGCCAGACTCTTGAGTCATAGTTAAGGCTAAGTATAAGCCCGTACTAAGATGCTGGACAACTTTTGCTTATATGCATCAACAGGGCCATGGACTTTGATTATCCCTTAGCTGCTCTACAAATACTATGCAGTAGTACCTGGAAGCCCAGTGGGCAAAGAGAGTCTTGTTGGCCTGAACTCCAAACCAAGAGGCAACATCAAATAAGGACAGGAGGGAAGAGCCACTCTCTGGACTGATGGCAGGAGGGCTCTGTCTAGGACGAAGTACTAACTTCTGCATGAAGTCACACTTGGGTTAGATCAATATATAACTTATGACCATGACAGGTTTTTGCACAATAATTATCTTCGGCCTTGACATACCAATTGCAATAAACACATTCATTCTTGGGGGGGGGGAGGGGGGGGGGAGGGGAAAAAAAAAAAAAAGTGCTCCTGTTATACTTCCCAGACTGTAAGAGAGGTATTCTAGAACTTGGTGTCACCTGGAGTGTAGAAGATTAAGTGCAAGTGACTACAGCACTTGGAGAACTAAAATTCTAGACAGAAACATTAAACACAGGTTGGTTTTGAACATCAGAATCTCTTAATTTAAAGGAAGGTTTGAAATTCAGAAACTTATCAGCCTGTGGAGACCCAGAAAATCTAAAGAGGTTTTAAAAAGACAACCTTTCCAAAGCAGGTCTCAGTAGAGGGCTGATTCTCAAGAGGACCATAGGAAATTTGCTACTTCACAGACTCCCACCTCTAAACCTAGTCTAGATTCCCCACTCCCAAAGATTAGTCCTGCCTAGAACACACCTCACAATCCCATCAAAGTGCAAAACCACACGGGTCAAATTCAGAAGTGCCACTGTCCTGTCTGTGGGATTACCAGTAACAACCAATTGCAATGCAATTAGGAATGGACATTCAGGAGTCAGTCCCTGTGTTCTCATTAAGCCCTACATTTTGGAACCAAGGAACACGGGAAAATAAAATGGCTTTTGTTGGAAAAGAAAAAAGGCATGATCCTACATTTGTTAGTGTACAGCTTTAATAAAAACCATCTCACAAACTTCAAGTAAGATACATAAAACCCAAAGGAATCTGATTTGACTCCTTGGTTGTTTTGCTGAGGAGGAAAGGTTTAAAGCTGTGATGCAAATCTCATGAGTCAAATGAAAAGAACAAAAATACCATTTTAAAAGCTATTTATAATTAAGGGACTAATTCAATTTCTCAATTTTCTTTTTTAGCTACCTTTATCCTGCGGTACATCCGTATGCAAACAATTTTCTCTTATGGTGAGTGAACTTGGAAAATCTACAGTCCAGAGAAGTCAGAAACAAATAGGTGATGTCTGTTGGGCAACACTGTGTACTCAACATAAAATTCCATGGAAACACAGCTTTCAGTTGGCACATGTGAATCAGTGCTTTTGCCCTGGGAGGATTTGGAAATACTTTCTGTTCCAAAGGTTTAATGGCTGTCAATCTTTCATTTAAAAAAATAATAAACTGATAACAGTCTGTGCCTTTGGATATTAAAAATATGCGTGCTCTGTGGCAAAAAGGCATACAAAGAGCCTGGAAGGTACCAAGAGTTACCAAAGCCTGCAAAGAGTGCTGTAAATGACTAAACTCCAAGCAAAAAGAAGTTCGTACTCATAGTTTTAGAGTAATTATAACTCTGAAGTGAAACTAGTGCGGCTACTAGTAACCTGAGCCTGATAATCATGACAAGGGTGTCCTTTGAAGGATACCGTTTCCTAATCGGAGCTGTGACCTTACCACACTTACTGTATAGGCTAGTGACTGTACCACGCTTGCCATAGCCCTTTTGTTACCACATCGATACCGCGCTGAGCCAGCCCGTCACACTGATTCGGCGCCGCGCCGAAGACACGCGTGACGAGCCATTAGTTACACCCTGAACTCCGCACACGAAGACACGCCTTTAGTTACACCCTGGAACTCCTCGCTCGGCCTCGCCCGACCCAGCAGCGCAGGGCACGGACGCGCCCCACAGCCCGTCCCCGCAGCGCCAGCCCGAGCCCCTCCCGGCCCGGCCCGGCCCGGGGCTGGCCACGGCCAACGCGGGGGCTCCCCGGGCACCGCGACCTGCCACCGCCGCCCCCTCTGCCCCCGCTCCTCACCCTCCAGGCCAGGTCCAGGTGGAAGTCTCGGGCGCGCAGGAAGCGCACCAGGAAGGCATCGGAGAGGGGCTGCGGCCAGCGCTGGCCGGGCTCTGCCTCCGCCCGCCGCCGCAGCTCGGACACGGCACCGCGCACCAGCGGAGAGTGGTCGGGCAGGTCATTGAGCTGCCCCGCGCACGGCGGACCCTGCGACATCGCCGCAGCACGGCCGAGCCGAGCCGAGCTCCCATTGAGAGCCGCGGCGCGGCGGGGCCGGCCGGGCTGCCCCCGCCCCGCAGCGCCTTAACCCCTGAGCGCCCTCCGGCCCGCCAGCCAGCGGGCAGGTGCGCCGCGACCTCGGCCCTGCCTCTCTTGGGGCTGCTTCTTCCTCTGCTATGGACTTGTCCGCTTTTTAGAATTTTCCGCTTCAAGCCCATCTCCTGTTTTTCGCTTCCAGCTCCAAAAGTGAGCTGTACCTGCCCCCGCTGGAGGGCGAGGGGCGGCCCCACCGGGCAGAGGGACCCCTGACGCTGGTACCCGCGGCGCCCACCGCAGGAGGCTCATCCCGGACCCCCGGGTGGCCTCCCCTTTCGGCAAACAGAATCCATCTTTAGATACTAAATCGCAAAAAGCTGCAACTTCATTGCAGCTGGGAAATGAAGTGCAAAAGTGAGGATCGCTGCTGGGGCAAAACTGCCTCGGAGCACCTCATCCTCAATGTGGACATGCAGTAACCAAAATATATTCATTCTGCCAGGAGAAAAGGTGGTGAACTTGAATTCAGCCTTAGTCCAACTTTGCTGCCCAGCAGTGAGTTCGATTATGAAATGTAAAGAGTTCATTGCTGTTATTAGTATTTTTAGGATAATCTTTTCCTTGTATTAGGTTTCTTTTGAGATCTCTCTGGTCTACTTAGGCTAAAAGGCTTATTTCACTTAACATACATTTAATAAGGCATACTTAGGCCTAGTAAAAAGGTTCACAGAACCTTGTTCCAGATTACTTTTCCCTTTTCTGACTTTCTACAGGTAATACTTCCCGAACAGACTCTTATACACTGCTTAAATGTCTACAAGTATCCACCTCTGCTTTAGAAATGTAAAAGAAAAAAAATCTGCCTAGCTAAATGCAGATAGGTAAAGGGTGGGAGGAGGGCTTTTTTTTTTTTGCAACAAATAAACAAACAAACAAAACCAGAAAACCCAAACCACTCGAGGGACTGAATAGAGAATACAAGCTTACAGGGAGAAAGTATTGAAGGAAAGTTTAAAAACTGGGCAATGGGTGTGCAGTCAAGAGTATTTAGATGTGGACATCTGGGCAAGGAGGTGTGAGGAAGTGTGGACTTACTCTGTGGACCGTGTGGATCAAGAAGAAAAAACAAGCTGGAAATACAGCAAGAAACAGAGAGAACAGAATGTGGAGGGCACACTAACAACAGGTTTAAAAAACCACTCCTTTTGTTTCTCGACAGACCTTCCATGGGAAAGATTTGTATGCAAATGTGTAACCCAACCATGGGTAGGACACAGCGATATCACAAAAAGTTCATATAGTGATTTTAAACACCACTTCGTAATTTTTGAGCACTTACTTTTGCCATCTCAGAATTGTACCAACTTGGTGCTTCATCTATAAAAACAAAAAGGGCAAGAAAATACAGATACTTTTCATTAGACTGATCAGCTGAGCAACTCAGCTTCTAACCGGCCTTTCTACAAAATTCATATTGTGATTTTGGCTTCATATTTGAACAAAGTTAGTTATACAAGCAGCTTCAGTGATTTCTCTCAGGACTGAGTTACAAAAACATCTGTAAATTTGAGGTTTTTGTTAAAAATTCTGCAAATGAGTCTGTATTTATAAGACTGACTAGAGCTGCTCTCTCTGACAATGAAGATGTGATATCATCAAGGTTTCCTTCAGAGGTGTCAACATGTTGTGTACTTGACCCTTCACCAGAGCAATTAAGACCTGTTGCAAGATGAAGCTTGTAAGTAAAGTTTTTGTTCTGTTTAATTACATCTGGAAAAGAGCTCGAGTGTCTGAAAGCTCTGTCTAAATAAATTATTGTTTGTAAACTTTGCCTTGTTTGTGTCCTCCGACCACGATGATTACTCTTCTAAAAAAGAATTGAAATTGTGACAGCAGCTCTTTGATGTTTCCTTTTGGCATATTCATGTGACAAACAGATTTTTAACAGATAGCTGGAATTTGCAGTCCTTCAAGAGAATATTTACATCTGATTAAAACTCAGATAATACTTTAACAGGTCTGTGACAAGTGCTTAAGAAGTGTGGAGGCAACTGTCTTAGACTGACTGTAACATACACATGCACTTGCGCTTCTTTCTTTTACAAGATTCTATAAAAGCTGTAAAAGGTTTTTGAGTTTTAACCCTACAGTAGTAGTTGTATGTTTTTTCTGTGAATGATGTGGATAAATAGAAGGACCTTGTATTTCATGCACATGCACTTAAGTTAACATCAATATACAAGTTTCATTAGGATCAAGATTAAGAGTTTAACTTGTATACATGCTGAACACTTAATTCCAGCCACTGATGATTGCAAGAGCTTAGCATCTCTATGAATTAAATTCTAGTTAACCTGCTTAAACTTGTGCAGAGAACATAGAACATCATGGAATGTTTAATTTTCAGGTCTTTGATTTTTTTACTAAGAATTTACATTTTTATGCATTTAAATACAGGCTTGTTAGTCAGGAAATAAAGATAATTATTGGGAGAGTTGATTTATGGTGGCAAAGGGCTTGCTCTTTCCCCTTGCCTATCTAGTCAAAGAAGTGCACACCAGCTAAAGCAAAGTAACCCTATACTCCCAATAGAATACAAGTATTAATTCTTCAAGATTATCACATATGCCAGGGTGAATAGGTGTTTGGTATGAATTACAATAACATTTATTAACTAGAGAGAGATGACATTCCATGCATGTGAAAAAAAAAAAAAAATATCACTCAGGTATTTATTATGTACAGGTAAAAAAAAATCCAAAATACCTCCAAACCAATAGTCCTGTACAAGCAAACTCTTGTACAAACGCAAACTTCCAGTGAAATCCAGAGTAGGCCGTCATATCAATAGGAATTCAAGCTTGTCATAGGAATCTGTTCATGTAAAGTACTTTGGAACTGGAACATTATTGTTAAAGAAATCTTCCAAGCTAAGCAAAATTGAATTGAGAGCTCATGACTGTATCTGAAGGGTGACCATTTTGTACAGCAAAAAAGAGCATAAATCGTTGTCACCCTTCTCTGAATCCATTCTGTAGGAACACTTCAGCATAGATACCGGCCTTTCACTGAAACCCTAAAGTGTAGCAGATCTGGTTGCAGTGTATACTTTCTGATTTTTTGTCTGAATTTCTCTGTGACCCACCCTCCTGTTGCCTGCCGACTCACTGATGCTGACAGCATTGCTTGAAACTATGTCAAACCTTTTTTATACATTTTATATATATTTTATATATTTTATATTATTTATACTGTGTAACAAGGTTGGTTGGTGACTCAGTGACTTAGTAACAGCTGTTGAAGGTCTTACTCTGTAATGTAACTCAGCAATCTCAGCAGACAGTTGATGGTACGTACATGGCAGAGAACGTGTTCTGAAAGCAATAAGGGCTCAGCAGACCCAGCCTTGTCACATGGCTGTGAGAATATGCATCACACTATATATAAGGAGAGCAAAGACTTGTGTAGGTTCCTTAGCTCTCATCTCTTCCTCCTACTCTGCTATCATAATTTTCCTTTCACATACTGAATTAAAAACAGGTCTATGCTGCCTCCAGTTTGTACTGTCTTAACACATAGAAAACTTTACGATGAGTCATTGACAACTTAATTTCATTTAACACCAGCTTCTCTGTTTCCAGCTGAAGGCCAATCATCTCCACTGAATTTCCTAATGTACTTTTATTAGCATGTAAAAGCATTGTCCCCTGCCTTGATGGCATAAAGCTTCACAGGCCTGGGCATCAATATTTTATTTACAAAAGAGCCCAAGTGTGAGAAGCCATGTTGGAACCCAGGCTGTGGATAGATTTCCATTCTTCCTGAAATCCTACCCATTCTCTTTGCTGATCACCTGGGATCACGGTGAGGTAAACCTGGGAGATTAGAAATACTATCCATTGTGAACTAAAATTGGATTATAATGCGTCTGAGGCTGGTGGCATGTCATAGAGTCAGTCTAGACTGGAGAACTTTCTGTAGGGTAGGCACCAATGTCAGCTCTCCAGTATGGCTTCTGTCACTGGGACATGTCAAAATTTTTTGCCCTTTGCAAGACAGCAGAGATATGGAGGTCCAGAGAACAACTACTTTTAAATAAAGTCTGTTGATGTAATTTCAGAGGAAATGTGTGGTTTTCAAGAGTGCTTTTCCAGAAGCTGCGTTGAGAAGCAACGGTCCATTGTTGGCTATTGCAAGTTAGCAAGTGACAGGTTTCTGATGATGAAATCAATGTGCCCTAGTTTGCAGTGGGCCCATGTTTCGAGTTCCTTCACCATCCTCGGCAGATAGTGGAGGCCTGCTGCCTTCTCTGTGTGGGTTATTCCTGGAGCCAAGGTAAGATCCTCTGCCTGACAGGGACAGTAGTGCTGTGCTGCCTGTGACCAACACACGGGCTGACCTGTGAGCCCGTGTGGATAGGAGAGAGGTGAGGGCAGTGGCACCCGTGCTGCAGATCAGCATTATATGCTCCAAGCATTATACTTTGTAAGGACTTAATGCCTTTGAACCTTCGCCTTTCTGTCTGTAGTCAACATGAGCTCTTGGGTTCAACAGTTATGAGAGAGACAGGTCAGAGACTGACTGACAGACAGAGAGAGGGCCAGGCAATGTGATTCCATTTATTTCCCTGAGAATAAATTAAATCATAAACAAAACTGTAGACTGTGTGTTGGAGGGTGGGATTTTCAAAAGCTCCTAGACCCAGAGTGGTAAATTTACTTATGCACCTCATCTCAACTCAGATTAAAGGAGAATTAGGAACCTAAGTAACAGCTAAAATCTAACCTAAATGACTTTAATAGGATTTGCTGTATCAACTGATTAGCCTTAACCCCACTTGCTGTATTTAAAATTGTAGACTATAGGAGTTTTGGCACTGATTTTGAAGAGTCTACCATTTTATAAAGCTTACATAAAAGCAATGATGCTGCCTGAAAACCTTAAAAAATGTACAGTCACAACATTAGGTGTCCTAATTCACAACCTGGTAAAAATGTCACTGGGGAAACAAAGCTTTAGATTGCTGACAGTCAACATTGAAACAATGTTGGTACAAGTTTTCACAGTGATAAAAATAAATAAAATAAATATTGGATAAGAGGTCTCCCATTTTCTATAGCCAGTTAAAACATACAGTGAGTCAGAGAAGGCCACCAGCGAAATGTTGCGAAGGCACAATCAAGGCAGGCCTTCATTTGGTTTGCATTGCTTCTACATGCAGGGTGTGCAGCAAAGAGCCCTATGTTGTGGAAGATAAGGTGCACTGACACTGACAGGACCTGTGAGCAAATTCTGGCTGATNTGTATTTCAAGATTACAAAATTTGCTTGCATTTTATACCATAAACCCCAAAACCTATGAGAGCATTCTGTGTCAAAATATTTGCATTTGAATTTAAAATGTCAGATGGATATTTAGATACTGTACTTGCAGTGACCAGACCGTCTACATTGGACATTTCAGGACAAAAATTCAATCCAAATTGACAGATCTCTGTACAAGCAGATTGGTAATTCTCTGTGAAAGCTTTGAGTTTAAATGAGGAATATCTTCTGCAAAGAAATGATTCTGGATAGTTTTATTGCAAAACCTAGATGAATGGCTTGATTTTCAAAAGTGCTTAAACTTGCACAAAGTATCAAAGGAGGACTTCTCAAAATTATGTCTATAGAGAAGCTTATCTCTAGGAACTTATAAAGAAGTTGGGCAGAGTCTAAGCAGAGCAAATAGTTTGACCTATTTAAATTCTAAGCATTAGGGTATTATTTGCCCATCTCCCTGACAGCAAAACCAAAGCTAATAAATAACCATGTTGCATCATAATTTCTTGCTACCTTCAGGGAAATTCTCTTTACTTAGACCCTTGCCTCCCAAGTGAAACAATATTTGAGTCCTTCAGTGAGATACAAACTTCAATCCAGGTGGGCAATCACTGAGTATTAACTGACTCAGATGAGTAAATAAATGAATTAGGTATTTTTATTCTTGATTTTCTCTACTTTCTTCAGTAAATTTAACTAGAAAAGAATGCTTTCTATATTGCTGATAATAATCATATTCATAATCTCAATATAGCACCATTGAAGGAAGCATACATGAACCATTTCTATCTTCTATCTTCTATCAATATCTTCTGTCAATGTTCTCCTTTCTTTTAGTGCATGAAGATAGCCAGAAGACAGACCTGTCCCTAGGCAACAAAATAAGTCTTTCCTCGTGATGCCCTTTCAGCCTTCCAGGCAGAGGAACCCAGTATTGTATCAGTGAAATTCAATAAAAGGC
>VYZR01113979.1:33349-46242 GCA_013400675.1 Oxylabes madagascariensis
GCGGCGCCCGCCGCCCTCGGCCCCGAGCGCTGCCGGCCCGGCCCCCGCCCGCGGCCCCCTTTGTGCGTGACCTACTCGGGAGCCGGCCTGGCCCCCGGGCGCCCGGTCCTTCGCTCCGGGAGCGCCGCAGAGCCGGGCTCCCCGCGGCGCCCAGCGCCGTCTGCTCTCCTTGCGCGCCCCGAACTCCCCCAGGCTCCTCGTTACCGCATCCTTTCTCTTCCTGCCTTTCGCTCTCCTCGCCCACCTTCGGGCCTCTGGCTTCTCCTTTTACCCCGGCCTCCGCTTCTTCCACCAGTTCTCAGTTTTTCTCCCTGCGCTGTGCCGCACATTTTTAAACTTGGTCCTTCACGGAGCTTAGAATTTGTTATTTTTTTACCTTTGCTAGGCCTTTGCTGGTCTTTCTTTCTGGCTGGAAGTTGTTCTGTCTTGATCTCTGCTTCGTCCGTGGGTTTCTGCTACTCCCCAAAAGTTTTAGCCCTTCAGTCTCTTACCTCCTTTTATTTTCTCTCTGTGCCTTTAATGTTTTGTTTCTTTTGTCTCTGTGCATGCTCTCCAGTTTCCTTTAAGCAGTTATTTCTAGCTCAATGATCTCTTAGCTTTTCATTGTTCTCCTTTCACGAAGGCTGCTTCTTCCCAACTTTTTCTAGTTGTGTCTCTTGTTGGCCTTTGCATGCCTTTGTGTCTGGATTAGATTCATCCCAAAAGATGAGGTGGTTGGGGTTACAGAGATTTTTCCCGTTTTGGGAGAGGTCAGTGTCTAACCAGTGCACCTCTACATGAAGCAGCATTAAACAATGTTATGGTAACTCTGAGACAAATGCACATGGAAGTAACTTGGGTTACCTCCTAAACTTTAAGACCTCTGAATACTGAGCTCTTCAGGACTAAAAATTGTTAAGAGAGTGATGCAGCCTGAGACCCACTCCTGCCTAGTTGAAAGTAATATGAGGAAGTGAATTAGATTTTCATGGACTAGCGTTTTGTTTTCTAAGTTATTTTATCTTGCTGTAGAGGAATTAAGGATACTGTAACTTGTAATGTTACATTGATTCTTAGTGCATGACAGATTAACAGTGTTTTGTAATGACTAATCCTAAAAAAAAAAGTCCTCTTTAATTATTTCCTTGTGTGAAAGGCTTGTACAGGCTGTATAGTTTTCTCAGTATAATTGCCTAGGTGAGGAATGCACAACTTGAAGTTCAGCATATGATACAACTATATATTCCTTGGTATATCTAAGAAGCAAGGCATTGTACCTTATTCTCTGATAAGTACCTGTCAGTCAATTTAAAAGATGACCTGTTATAATGAAATTTAGATATTGGCGGTAATCTTAAGGTACTAACTTTTTTTTAAACACTGTGTGTTATTTTTGTTTATTGCTTATGTTTTTTCAGGCCCAGGGGCAATTAAAATTCACTTGTTCAGCTTTTCAGCACCATTTAAACTTCACATGCCATTAAATCCTAGATGATTTCAATGTTTTTAGTAAAATTCTATCAGGTTTTGGTTTTGTAGTATTTTATAATGTTATTTTGAGTAATGTCACAAAATTTCTATAATAGCATGGTTTAGTAATATTTTGAAGTGATATTTAAGTTGAAAAGGGCACAATTGGCAAATAAATAGAATTACACTGAAGTTGATATTAGAGGATTCTAACTGAACTTGTTTTGCTTCCCTCCCCACCCCCACCACTTTCCTATATACAGAGACCTAAAGGACAGGGAAATAAAGGTAAGTTAATACCTCATATTTCCATATAAATCTGTAATATTGCTTTTATGGAGGATAATGTCTGATAGCCATAGCAAGAGGTTGTAGCTATAGGATGACTTTTTATTTCAGCGCAGGATGACAGCAAATTGTGTGCCAAAATGTTACTTTCCAGTACTTTTACTGTGGCACAGCAATATATCAGTTTACAATGTGTTATTTTGCAAAAGATTAATGTCAGTTAAATAGTTCTTTCTTTTTAGCTGCCTTTGTGATGTGCTTGTATAATCTCTTCTTAACAGTACACCTTGGGCCTTTCTGTGTAGTGAGCAGAATCATCAGGAAGAATCTTTTAAACAGCTTCCTTAGTTTGCTAGACAGCAACCATGTGACTAGTTACTCATATCTGTGAGCACAAAACATCACCTTCCTTGTTCTTAGAATTTTTGTAGTCTTGCTTCATTTTAGCACCAGTAACTGATCTTTTGTCAGCGTTTGTAGGCCTTCTGGTTTTCTGCTTTTTTGTGTTTCTGTCAAGGTCTTAGTTTTTAAATACCATACTCAGTGGGATTTCTTTCCCACAGAAGGAAGGAACTACTAGCTACTTAATATTCTTCTCTGTAAAATTCTTGGCAAGTCAGTTGTAAACAGCATTTCAGATTATATCTTGCAGTATTTAGTCTGGAATTTGTTTTCTCACTAATGTTCTATTTGGAATTTCTTTCTGCCTAAACAGTCCACTTGTGCCCATTTAATTCTTAGCTGCTCAGCAAACTGAGCTATAGAATAGCATGCACACAGCTATCTCTGTGTGTTAATATGCTTATTATACTTATGCAGATAAGAAACTTTTTTTGAGCTCCTGTACTCTTTGCCCCTCTTAGTTCATTATCTGAACTAATCTAATTGTTCTCTGTGAGCTGTCATTTAATGTTATCCACAGCATACTTCTTCTATTATTCTGTCTACGTGCAGATTATCTGCTTCTTGTTACATATATTGCTTGTGAGGTGGCACATGGTTCCCAGATCTGAATTCGGCCTGTTCTTTTTAATTTCTCTGCATTCAGAGAAAAATGAATGTGTTTACCTCCTCAGGCATTCTTAGTTTGGTCATTCTTGAATACTTGTTCTCTCATATTCTAATACTTCTACTTTTTTTTTGCCCAAAGTGCACTTATTAGCTACTTTATGTTTTTGAAATAATTTTTGGTCGTACCTTCCATGTTGCCCTTAAATGACAAGAAAAGTCAGTCTCATGATAGCAAGTAGTTTTGAATTATCATTTTGCAGTTTTAGTGAGGTTAATTAGATGCATCTGTTAGGGACTCAAACAGGTAGTTTTTGAACTATACTGTCTATATATGAATTGGACTGGAAGTATTAAGCATTTCTCTTCGGGTGCTATGTTGCAGTGTGTGAAAATGCACTAGTCAGCTTTACTTTGGCTTATTTATGTTAGCATATTTTTGTGTTCTATAATTTGTCACTGCTGTGGAATGTTTGAATCAAAACACATCTCTGTTTGCTATGTAAGGAAGAGATTTTTGCATTTCTGAACTTGGATTTTTTTATGGAATGCATCCTTTTTAAATAATGAATACTCATGATGTATGCTCTTGGTGAGAGTATGACCTAAGTGAAAACTATAGTGAAACAGAACATTTAATCTCTGTTCTGTTAAATTATTTGGTGTAATGTCTGTTTAGTGAAACTAAGTTATGACTTAGCATTAGATTAAAGGTCTAGGAGATGGTGCTACCATCTTCAGTATGGCACAAGTTGTTGGCTTTGGGTTAGAGGCTTTTTCAAGTGGTTGAATTAAGTCAGTGTCAGCAATCCTTACTGACCACACATTAGCAGACAGTAGTCTTTCAGTTGTCATGGTAGGTCTCAGTTTAGAAGAGCTTTGAGGGAAGATGTGATACTGAGTTAACAGACCAATCTGAAGTTGGTTCTGTGCATAAGAGTAGTAATGTTAAGGAGGATGGCAGAGGCTGTCCACATGTCTGGTAGAGAGCATATGAGAGAATGAGTAAAAGGCCTGTATACATATTTCATACTGAAATGAAAAATATTAGACCTGCAAATGATACTGGTAGGTAGCTGATTTTTGTTATCTAGTAAAACGCCTTGGATGCTTTATTCTAATTGATTATAAACTGGTACTGTGCTGTTTTCTTTGACCACAATTTGTGGGACTGAAGTTCTAGTAGGTAGAACAGTACTGTCTCTCTGTTGTGTCAGATATTCTTGTTGGTATTTCAGAGACTTGAATGAGTAAATCATCCTGTTATGAAAGTTTTCTTACTCTAGTTGTCAACTACTGTACAGTTGACATAAAACATCGGAACTGACATCCATCAAATTATGAGCTATAGGGGAGTGGAGGAAAAAAAGACATTCTTGGAACTCTTTTTTTTTTTTTTCCCCCCTTGTGTTTTTTCTGCCATTGTATCAAATCTGTCATAGGAAGGTGCTGACTTGTTTTTACACTTATGTGTATAACAATTTTTTTGTTTCTTAGGAGGCTTAAATTTAGTTACTAGGCTTTAAACAAGAATGAAATGTTTCATGTTTCTTTCAGTGTTTATTCTTCACATTGAAGCGTGATGACTTATAACAAAAAAGGTATTCTTGTGCCTGTGCCCATCATTTTTTCTGAGTGGTTATTCCACGGATAGTAGCAGTTAAAAGAATATTAGCTTTAAATTCCTCTATTTGATGAGTTGCTTCTTCCCAATATCTAATTACACTGTATGTTTTCAGAGTGTTTGCAGAAACGTATGGTATTTATAGCGTTGTATTGATATAGATATTTTTAGTATCTCTAGATTAGTTTCAATTAGTATTCTTCATCACTGCCCTGTTCAGTTGGAGCACTTAACATGAGATTTTGGGAATGAGGCATTCATTTGCTCTTGTTAAATGTCTGTGTGGGCTACATTCTTCACTATTAGCACATTATGTAAATTTAGAATGAAAAGCTAAAGGAACATGCTTCCAGTGATGCTGTTTCACTGGGAAATGTATATATATTTTACTAGGAAAAGCGTCAGTATAGAAATGTTTTGTGTCACTGACTTAATATCTCAGTATTCTACAGACTGAATAAGAAAGAAAATGCATTTACAAGAATATTTTATGTTAGTTGCAATGTCAGACCAGAAATAATTCTGCCTGCAGTGACCTTTAGATACCTGTGGAACAATAAACACAGCAGATCTACTTTTTATGAAGATTAGCTGTCAGTGTGAGGAGATTAATTTTGATGAGACTCTAGTCTTGACATTCATCTGTTTATTCCTTTACTTGCGGTTGCATGCTTTTAGTAAACTTGTATGCTGCTGCCCATGTTTTTCCTTATAATAGAATTGTCTTTGAGAGTTGTGCTGTCCATACTATTTGGTTAAGTCTAAGCAGTGGATATGACATAGACAAAATGTTTTGAGGCTTATCCTGTGTGTAACTGGGCCAAATATTAAGAGGAATTCCAGCTCATTAATATGTTACCATTGTGTGTAAATTCAGGATGATATATGACCTTAACTGAAACTATTTATGGGGGAAAAGACCCCCCCCAACGCCTAATGTTTAATTTAAATGTGGTATTTAATTAGGAATATTGTTCTATCCAGTTCTAAACTTCATTGTGCTCAGCATTGCTGGTAATATTGACTGTCGCTAGTATAGAAATGCAGTGTGCCAGTTTGTAATAGCTCAAGTGTCTGGTGTTCTCTTTATAAAACTTTAAGAGGGTATTCAAAACACAGGTTTCTTTCTTCCCAGATAATTGCTTTGAAAAAAAATACCAAAAAACTTCTGTGTTAAATTATGAGTTTTTACCTCTTTTTACTGCTGTCAGAAGTTAATAAAAATTTCCAGGATTTTGATTATTCCTTGTGATTATATCTATTACTTTGTCATTTCTTTCAGCTAGTTTCATTCACTGAAGGCAGTTTTGTTTTAGAGATGTTGAATCAAATGTGAAAAAAAATTCAAAAAATTCATTGGCTTACAATGTGAATTTTGGGCGGCCACCCCTCTGCCCCCAGTGAAGCAAGAAAAAACCCCTGACTCTTAAACGCTAATTTCAGCAAAGTTGAATATTTAATTACATGGTTGTATATGCTTTTCAGAAGCTTTTGTTAAAAGAGGGAAACTGTAAGGCTGGCTTGTAACTCAGTTTAAGTTTTAGAAAATCTGCTGTTCTGTTGTAACTTCTGCAGTTGTGGTTTTTCAGTGCACCTTACTGATCATCCTGAGGCTTTTCCCCCCCCCACTGAACCTATTTGACAAAAAAAAAAAAAAGTTGCATTTGGATAACCAGTAATTTATTTTTGAGAACAGATCTTCATCTTCAGGTTGTGTAATTGAAAGGGCTGGTTTAAGTCCCTGTTCTGCTTTGCACCATGGGAAACAGTGGAACTTAGCAGAAATTTGCACAGTGTGGCTTTGTTTGAATAGTAGCCTGGGGGATGGTAGAGAGACACTTCAAGTAATTTGGGCAGCTGGAGCATCCCAGGTAGGTGTAATGCCTTAGATGAAATGAAAGGTAGTAGGAGACCAAGAAGAGCAGGTAGGAAGAGATTCCAGCATATAGTGGCATATGTGTTGGGAAAGGCTTGTAATCACCCCTTGGGACTTAAGCTTTTATTTCGGTTTTGCTTTGTCACCTCAGAGCTTCAGACATGTCACTGATGCAGTATAGTTATGTAGGAAATAAAGGATTAAATAGCTGAGTAGTGGTGTCCTTCATGGTTGTCTTGGTGGGTAACTGCCTTTCCTCCTGGCAGGAGAAAGCTGTATGTTGCAACTTTCCCTGAACCTATTGAATATGTCTATAGATTGGGTTGGTCTGCACATTTGCACTTGGTCTGGTACTTCTGGAAATGCTGGATTTACTGCTTGTGCAAATAAGGTGTGCCTGTAGTTCTTAATTTGTCTGTGAATTTCAGGAAAGAATAGTCAGGAGTAGACTGTTCTAGCTGCTATCTTTGCAGACCTCTCCTGAGATCTGATCCTCATGATCAGTAGAATGAGTTATTTTATTTAAATTGAAATGATGCTTAACAATAATATGTATTTCAATGTACAGATGATTAAGAAGTGTCACCTAGATTGAAAATGCAGCATAGATTTTTCAGAGAATATTCTAATACAGATTTATTTTTAGTTTCAGTACAAAACGGTTCGATTCATCAAAAGGATGCAGTAAATGATGATGATTTTGAGCCATATCTAAGTAGTCAGACAAATCAGGTAAGTGAACATTGGTTACCACCTTGAAGTTAACTTTGACGTTCATCTGACTTCCAGACTTAATTTTTGGGTATTTCTTACTGTTACTGACTTGCCTGAATATCCATAGAAATATAAATTTATATCATATTTTGTCTCATCATACAATATCTTAAGCAGATGACGTATTCTTAAAAATTCTGGAAAAGCTTCGGTTAAAAAGCATGCTTTGATGTCTCTTGCTCTTGTGCTTCTGCTCTAGCTTCAGAAAGATGCAGTTACAAGCTAAAAAACAAACCCCAAACTCTTACATTTAAAACAAAATCATCATTTTGGATGGAGTCCAAAACAACAGTTTTATTGGCTCTGAGAATATATTAAGTGCTTGGACATTATTTCCTTTAAAGGTGGTAGAAGTAGCTCACAGCTGATGGCATAATAGATAGAAGCTTAATTTCACTACAGCTTGGTACAACTCTTCTGCCAAGAAGCTAATGGATTGACTTCCAGAGCTGTGAATTGCCTGTGTAGTTGAGTTAATATGAGTTATGTTAAGTTTGTAAAGTGAGAAATGTGACACAATCTAAGAATACCACAACTTTAAATCATAGTTGCAGGTATTTTTCTTTAGTTATGAAGGTACAGTTATGACTTGTTTTAGAGTAGCTTGTTATTTTCTTGATGCTGTTGGCATGGAGGCATTTTAAACCTATCTTAGTAGCTAAAAGTGAGGATAATGTTCCAGAAAAAAAGGGGGCCCTTTAATGCTTTGAGAAGAACTCTTGAAGAAATGGCCATATCTGATAGATACTCTTTTACTTTGTGAGGAATGGTGGAAGTTACATTCATATAACCCTTAAAAATGGTTTGGATTGTATTACAGGTTTTTTCTCCTGAGCATAATTGTCAATATTGCTGATTTTTTAAATTTTATTTTCTTGCAGAGTAACAGCTATCCACCAATGTCAGACCCATATATGCCTAGCTATTATGCTCCATCCATTGGATTTCCATACTCTTTAGGTGAAGCAGCATGGTCAACTGCAGGTGACCCTCCAATGCCATATTTGACAACTTATGGACAGATGAGCAATGGTGAACACCATTACATACCTGATGGTGTATTTAGTCAACCTGGGGCATTAGGAAATACCCCTCCATTTCTTGGGCAGCATGGATTTAATTTTTTTCCTGGGAATGCAGACTTCTCTACATGGGGGACAAGTGGATCTCAGGGACAATCAACGCAAAGCTCTGCTTACAGCAGCAGCTATGGCTATCCACCTAGTTCTCTTGGGAGAGCCATAGCAGATGGACAGGCTGGATTTGGCAGTGATACTCTGAGCAAGGTGCCTGGGATTAGCAGCATTGAGCAAGGCATGACTGGACTGAAAATTGGTGGAGATATGACGGCTGCTGTAACAAAAACTGTAGGTTCAGCTCTGAGCAGTACAGGTATGACAAGCATTGCAGCTAACAGCGTGCCCCCAGTTAGCAGTTCAGCGCCTAAACCAACCTCGTGGGCTGCAATTGCAAGGAAACCTGCTAAACCTCAGCCGAAACTGAAGCCTAAAGGTAACGTGGGCATCGGGGGCCCTGCTGTACCGCCGCCACCTATAAAACACAACATGAATATTGGAACTTGGGATGACAAAGGGTCAGTGGTAAAAGCACCCCCAGCTCAACCAGTACTGCCTCCTCAGACTATAATCCAGCAGCCTCAGCCATTAATTCAGCCACCACCACTGGTGCAAAGCCAACTGCCTCAACAGCAGCCTCAGCCACAGCAACCACAACAGCAACAAGGACCTCAGCAGCAGGCCCAGCCTCACCAGTTGCAGCAGCAACAGCTGCAAAACCGCTGGGTAGCTCCTCGTAATAGGGGTGTGGGCTTCAGCCAGAACAATGGAGCTGGTAGTGAGAACTTTGGTTTAGGTGTTGTATCTGTCAGCTCCTCACCTTCTGGTGTGGAAGTGCACCCAGTGCTGGAGAAACTAAAGGCCATAAACAACTACAATCCCAAAGACTTCGATTGGAATCTGAAGAATGGACGTGTGTTTATAATCAAAAGTTATTCAGAGGACGATATTCATCGCTCCATTAAGTACTCTATCTGGTGTAGTACTGAGCATGGTAATAAGCGCTTGGATGCTGCTTACCGGTCCCTGAATGGAAAAGGCCCACTCTATTTACTCTTCAGTGTGAATGGCAGTGGACACTTTTGTGGAGTGGCTGAGATGAAGTCTGTTGTGGACTACAATGCGTATGCTGGTGTCTGGTCTCAGGATAAGTGGAAGGGGAAGTTTGATGTCAAATGGATCTTTGTCAAAGACGTTCCCAATAACCAACTGCGACATATTCGCTTGGAAAACAATGACAACAAACCGGTTACCAATTCGAGGGACACTCAAGAGGTACCCCTAGAAAAAGCCAAGCAAGTGCTTAAAATAATTGCTACTTTCAAGCATACCACCTCAATCTTTGATGACTTTGCACATTATGAGAAGCGTCAAGAGGAGGAGGAAGCCATGCGTAGGGTAAGGAATCAGTGTCATTACAGTAGCTCTCTTTTTTCTGTTTTTGGAAACCTTGTTTTTCATTCATCTGGAATTTCTGTCTGCGAGCGTTAAATCAGAAAGTGGTACTTCTTACTCAAAGTGTCTACTTTATATAACTGGCTCTTAAGGAAAAAATTTAAGTTCCTGTAACTTGTTTGTTAGTTCAGTCATCCATTTGATTAGTGTGAAAAGCAGGTTTTCTCCTTGATTCAATTTATCTTTTGTGGAACTGTGAAACGCAGAAGTGATACAGTGATGATTTATATAGTATCGAAAAAATTTTTTGACCTTTCTGATAGTGCATTTCCTTAAAAAAGTAGTTTGTAGTTCATTTATGCAAGGAAAAGTAAATGTGATAACTCTGTAGAGAAGCTTAGTTTTGGAGGCATTTCAGGAAACCAGACAAGAGAAAAGCATTTAATTCAAGCAGTTTTATAGTACTTGTCTACTTTGTCTTGTGTACCCTCCCTAATCATAGCACTTCTGCTCACCGTTGGCCACAATATTTACTTTTCCTGTATTTACTTTCTTTCCAGATTTGCCAGTAACTGTAAATGTATGATGTCTCATGGTTAGAAACATTTCAGGAGCTATTTTTACCAGTTTGATGATATTCAAGTATTCAGAAATGGGAGTTGCCATCAGTACGGTTTGTTGCTAATGATCTCTTTTCATCATGTCACACCACTCACTGAATAAAAACCCCCAAAAGTTTAGGGTTTATGCTAACTAGGGGCTGGCCTTGAGACATATGAGGTTGAGAATTTGTTCACTTGAAGTTGACACATAAAGAAGGTGCAAAGAGGTGAAATGTTTACTTCTCTTAGGTTTCTAGTCGTGTGAGGGTTTCACTCCTGTTGTGCGTTTCTAATCCTTCAACATGTATGTTGCATCTCTTGTAGAACAGTGTAGGGCATACCCCAAATCAATTTTGTAGTGCTATTGCATGACTGCAATAAACTGTTTTGGTGAAAGTTTTCTGTTGCTGGGAGGCTAGATGAGTATCCCAGTTGGGTATGTGATGCCTTCTGGATTTTTTTCCTAAAAAAAAANTTCATTGTGGTCTCATTGTGGTCTCCTGAGGGGAAGTGAAGAGGCAGGCACTGGTTTCTTCGCTCTTGTGACCAGTGACCAGGTAGAAGAAAAGAGGGTGGTTTGGCACTGGAACAGGCTCCCCAGGGGAGTGATCACAGCTCCAAGCCTGACAGAATTCAAGGAGTATTTGGACCATGCTCTCAGGCATCACATCCCAGTGTGATTTTTGGGGCTGTCCTGTGCAGGGCCAGGAGTTCAACTTGATGATCCCTTCTACTGCATGATATTCTATGGTTCTATGAAACTAGCAAAGTTTATGAGCACAGCATTTCTCTTTCTGGTACCTTTCAATTCCCAAACACACCAACTGCCAACATTTTCTTTCCTTTCAAGAACTTTATGGCAGGTCTCTATGGCAAATCCTTCATATGTTGGTGCCNGTCACACCACTCACTGAATAAAAACCCCCAAAAGTTTAGGGTTTATGCTAACTAGGGGCTGGCCTTGAGACATATGAGGTTGAGAATTTGTTCACTTGAAGTTGACACATAAAGAAGGTGCAAAGAGGTGAAATGTTTACTTCTCTTAGGTTTCTAGTCGTGTGAGGGTTTCACTCCTGTTGTGCGTTTCTAATCCTTCAACATGTATGTTGCATCTCTTGTAGAACAGTGTAGGGCATACCCCAAATCAATTTTGTAGTGCTATTGCATGACTGCAATAAACTGTTTTGGTGAAAGTTTTCTGTTGCTGGGAGGCTAGATGAGTATCCCAGTTGGGTATGTGATGCCTTCTGGATTTTTTTCCTAAAAAAAAATGGATTATACCCTAAATGAGTATCATTACTTTCATGGTATCTCAATGATGGTGTGATGGACTGCTTTCTTAACTAATATTCAATGTAAGGGGCAAACTTTGACCTTTTCAGGCTTTGGTACAACTTCATCAAGTGCAGAATCACCACCCAGTCAAGGGAGGTGATGGTCCCAGTTTACCCAGTTCTAGTGAAGCCTCACCTTGAGTCCTGTGTGCNCTTTGATCAATACTCTCAGGTTGATGGTGCAACTCTTGGGCTATCCTGCACAGAACCAGGAGTTGGACTTTGGGTGATCCTTATGGGCCCTTTCCAGACATTCTGATTCTGTGATTCTTTGTGATTTTGTAATGTTTCAGGAGGACGAAGATTATAATGTATCTCTGTAGCCTTCATGAGTCAGTTTTTTCTAAATTTTCAAAATTTTGAGCTATTTCACAAATAACTGATTTGCTTCAAAAATACCTCATATTTTGAAAGAAAAAAAAAACTTCTCAAGTCATAATTCAGACATGCCCTAGCAACTCAGGAAGATTTTTTTATTTGTGGTTTTGTTCCCTCAGTAGTAGGTAAAAGCCACAAAATGTAATGAAGAGGAGGAATGTGGATCAGTGGAAGTGTTTCTGTGTGTGCTAGATTTAAAATTCAAGTACTGAGTTGAGCATTTAGTAGGTCTTGAACTAAGTATCTGTGATGATGGATATTGGAGTAATAAAGTATCATTGCTGTTTGAATAATATCTTCAGAGAAACACACAGTATCTGTATGACTCAAGTACTGACCTCTTTGTTTCTTTGTAAATAGTTACCTTTCCCAACACTATTGACAGAAACCATACCTGTCAAGGGACTTGCAGTAGTGGCCATTGGCACTTTTACATCATTGTACGAATTGGTTTTATAACCAATTATGAAAAATTACTTTAGAACTGTGTAGGTTAGTCGTGAGGTTTTCTCTTTGTAGATGGATTTGAGTTGTGCCTTAAGCAAATTAATACAGACATAAAATATAGGAAGTTCAAATTAAACTAATGACATCTACTGAGAGTTTAACATTCTTATGATTGAATGTTGATTTTAAATCTGTGTTTTTTCTTCTATCACACAGTGTACAAGCAATCTGTCTTTAAATTGTAAACATACAATTGTTAACTCTTATGATTCAAGTCTGTAAATGCACCAGTTAGTATTGTAAGCTCTGGTTTATGGTTAATTGAATAACTCTTTATTACCTAGTGCCAGCTAAGCTTTCATGGAGCTGCATTTAAACATGTGCACTTTCTACTGCCAGCACAACTGTGTAAATTGAGTTTGTGTTCATTTTCTTTGGCAGCTGTGGCAATCACTTTGTTTGCAGTGTTTTGGTCATGAAAAAATATGCTTATAACTGTTAATAAAATATTAAATGCATCAGGCAGCAGTAGTCCCTTCCATGTTCCTTGAAATTCAGTTAATGTTTTGTTATTGCATAGGTGGTTACAAACTTTCATGCAGCCAGCAATCTAAATATTGTAAACAGCAAATGATTTAGGGA
>VYZR01113980.1:0-11528 GCA_013400675.1 Oxylabes madagascariensis
TTTTTTTTTTCTTCTTGGCATTGGCTCTCAAGCAAATATTTTATGGAGGCAAAAGCACTATAAAATGATTTGGCTGGAAGCTGAATGAAAAAGAAAACAGTATATAGGCTGTAATTCCTGCAAGTCTGAATTCCAGGCAAGGCTTACAATGGGGACTCAGTTTAAGTTGTGGGCGATGGGCAGCAGTGTATGAATTAAGATGACTTCATAGATGTATATTATTGCAATGGACCTGAGAAGTTGGTGGAGTTCCGGAAAAGATCTGAAGTGGGCAGGAGAAGACAAAAAGATTCTTGTCTTTGATGTGAGCTGAGTATTGGCTGCTTTACTGGCTGACCCTGTTTAAATTTGGATTACAATTGTCTTGCTCGTACACTTACTGCCCCTGGAAAGTGAAGCGCTGTGGGCTGTTGTCATGTGAAGAAGTGACAGAAAATAACCAGCAGTTATTATTTCAGGACATCATTTTTTTTCCTGTGGAAAGGTCTTTTTAATATAACTTTGATAGGATCATATTGGTGATTGGGTTATTTGAACACTTTTCAGAGCTGGAAAAGCCCATCCTGTAAGTGTATTGAGAGATGGTTCTGGTTATTTAAAATTATCTAGAAACAGAGGTTAAAAGCCAGGGCCAAACTCATGAAAAATGTCATTCATTCATGTGCTGATTTAAGAGAGGGGAAGTAGAGAAGAAAAAGGAGTCATTGCTGTGAAAACAGAGACAAAATTCTGACGTTTAGGTCCTGCTTTAGACCTCCTTAAGGAGGAGAACATTTTTGATAGTGAAGGAGGTAGATGGGTGATCAAACTTGTGAGCAGAGATGAGACACTTCCCAGAACTTTGAAACTGTGCTGACAAATATCTCCAATTGTTAGGTGTTGACATTGGGATAATTTCAGATTCTTGGAAAAATGTGCCAAGCTTTTCATGTGCCTGCAGAGTTTTTCTGAATGCCTCGTACGAGGGCTTTGGCCGCTGGAGAGGTGTAAACGTTACCTGCTACAATCGCTCAGGTTTTATAGGCAGTCCTTCAGCCAAATCTCAGCCTGAGGTTGTGAGGCTCTTCTCTGGAGGAAGAAGGGCTCTTTGTTTTGGTCAAACAGCATTTAGTATCTATATCCTGATTTTAGATTAGACTTGTGTGGCCCGAAGTGTGCCAGCACCTCCTGATCCGAGGCATCAGAAATTAAATAGGTGCTTGCTGGCTGGCGATCAAGTGAGGAAGGTGGCTGAGGAGGCTCTCTGGGAAAGTGATGGTCTTTCTTTTCTACTCGTTTTAGGCAAAAGTAGGTTATGCTGTAATTAGGGTGTTAATTTGGAGCCGGCTGAATGCTGTGCCCATGCTCGGGGAAGGGCTGTGCCGTGGTGCATCTGCACAAGGGGGCAGAGTTAAGTTGCCCACGCGTTCCAGCTTTGATATTTCCTGACAGTTGAATGCTCAGCTGCAATCTTGCATTAAATGTTACGTTGTATTATTTTTACATCTTTATTTAGGTGACACCTTTTAAGGCAAAGGGCCCTGCAGGAATGACTGATTGGGTTTGCGCGGCAGGTTTTTTTTTTCCACCTCCCAGCAAAAAGGGGCGTTTTTCCAGGGTCGGATCTGTGCCTGCTGGCTCTGTCCCACCAATGTATCTCATCACTGATTTGGAAGACACTGTAAAAAGGGGAATATCTTAGCAAACCAAGATAAGCTCTTAAGAAAGAGGCAATACCTTTGAAGTATCCAGGCAAAACAGCAAGCAGGTCTGATTTCAGAGGTACAGGTGGTAGAACTGTCTGTGTTTGAAGGGATGAGGTAGCTCTGGCTGTGTTTGAACTAATGCTTTTGGGGTTGAAGCTGAAAGACTTTGACTAAGGGCTTGCGTACACCTGCAAATGCACTGGAATAACCCTTCCAAAAAACTTAGCCAGGAATAACTCTCAGTGGCCAATCTTATTCCAGGCTAAGGATCTCCTGAAGGGAGCCTGTACCAAAAAAGTCTTCCTCGGGAGCTGTTTTGGTAGATATCCAAGCCCATTCTTTCCCTTGTGGCTGAAGACTAGAAAGCCTGTGTGCTCAAAAGACACTCTTGGAGAACAAAAACCTGTGTGCTGTGGTTTTCTAAGAGGGATTGTGCCTTCCAGCTGACAGCCAAGGTGTGGGGCGGCAGCTTCAGCCTGTTTCCCAGCCACGACGGATAATGTCTGCTCTGAACCTGGGGTAACAGCACAGGTCCAGCGGCTCATCCCTCTTGTTATTCCATTCCTGCTCTCTCCAAGCAGCCCCATACTGGGCATAAAGGCCCTCAGTGTCCTTCCCTGGTCCTCCTCTGCGGTGATAAATGCCATCTTGAGTGACTAACCTTTAGTGACTATGTCCTGCAGCAGTGTAGCTCCTGCCACGCCACACCTCCGGTTGGACGCAGGTAATACAATCTGGTATTTTCCTGCCTATGTTATCTCAGTCACTGACAACGCGATATTTGTTCCAAATCTGTCAAGTTGCCATCATATTCGCGTTGGTGACCGTATATGGTAACATTGGGATGTGCCTGGCTTGGTCCCGTGGCTTAAGCAAGATTTTGCATGGTATGTTTAGAAGTTTTTGGTAAGAGCAGTAACTACCCTCCTGTTAGCAAGTAAACTGATATTCTGCTGGAAACTAATTAGTTTGGATGTTGATTTCATTTTCGGTGCATTGCGTAGGGAGGGGAAGAACGGGACTTTAATTGCTTTCTGTTCTGGTACTTCTCTGTGTGACCTTGGCTTGCAAACCTGCTTGGTGTCTGCTTTACAGGCAATTTGCTGATTGGGTCACCTCGAAATTCAATGGTTTCATGCAGAAATAATGTTATGTGCCATTTTGGTTTCTCTTAGTATTGAAGAAAAGGGAATAGGATGCTAGAGATGTTTTTATTCTTGGAAGTTGAGTTCTTCGTTCTGATGGACAGAATTCCCATTCCGTAACTTTGGGGTTTATAAGAGTCCTTTAGTAAGCACAGAAAAGATAAATAATGGTAATGTGAGAGAGATGGTTATTGGCTTCTGTTTTACACCTTTATTCTTGTTGAGTGGTTGTTACCAGATAGAACGATTAGGTAATTTCCCGCTTCTGAAAGAGAAGCATATTCAGGTCCAACAGCCTGATTCAGATTTTATGAAAGTCACAGCACATCTACTGGTGAAGTTTGGGGCATTTTTTGGATCTTGCTCTCGGGGAACTTGCTCATGAATAATCTGTTAGAATGACTTGTACCTAGAATCAACATGACGATCTAAGAAAATCCTGGTTGTTTTTTTAAACGCTGGTTCCTCCCTTCTTCTGAGGCTGTTGGTTGCTTTAAATTGTGGCTGAGTTTAAACATAAAATTCAGTGTGCGTCATACTGGAAAATTAGGGTTGTTTTTATTTGTTTTTAATTAGAAATATTACAAAACTCAGCAAATTGCTCAAATACATCTAGATTTTCCCTAAAGTTTTTATAAGTCTGTTTTCCAAGTCCGTATGTTTCTTTGACCTTCATTAAAAGACGCAAGCAGCAAATCAAAATGTGTCTTTTCTGGGATGAACTTGCACACAGCAAAGGCTGGACTCTGAAGCCTGAGTCTTAGCCACATAAGCAACTTTCATATGCCATGAGGTGGTGCTTGAGATATTACAGGAGAGTGTTTTTTTCAGGAAAAGAATATCATTCTAAATTGAAAGAGAAGTGACACTTGCTGGCAAGTAGGAACTCCCTTTTCAAGATTTGTGGCCATTGGTGCCAATTTATTAACTAAAGCTGAAGTTTTCCATTTGACATAAATTGACTGATAGAGCTGATCTCTTCCAATATCCTCTCTAATAACTGCTTTTTGAGTGTCTGTCTCACCATAAGTGACGCTGATACATCTGGGCGCAGAAAACTCATCATGAAATAGTGTGAGTGCAGTAGTCTGCCTGTGTGTTCTTAGATTAATTACTGGAAGAGATAAAAACTTCCACTGAAAGAAGAAAACAATAATGCAGGGATCCTCTTATGCCTAGGTTGAATTAAAAAAAAACCCCAACAACCTTTAGTCATAGCTTTATTTATTCAGTGAGATTTGAACTGGTGCAGATGATTTTCCTAAGATGTGAAGTTCCTACTTGTGTCTGCAGTGACTTGTAAAACCATGCTGCCAAAAGGATCTGTGCAAATGTGTCCCAGCATTACAGGAGTTGGTGGAAATGCTCTTTTCTCACATTTCTTTTATTACTCTCCTCATTTTGTCTTGTTTCAAGTAATTTGTCTTTCATCTGACCTCTTCCTTTGTTTTCTGGTGGGCTGCTCAAGCTAAAATGCGTTTGGTATTGTTTGGAACATTTAATTTGGATTTCTGTTCCTTGTCTTGTTCTCTGTAATCAGCCTTTACTTTGAGCTTTCTCTAATAATAATGCCCCCATATCTATTTAGCTGTGTTCACCTGTTCTAATCTTTTGCAACAAGGTGAAACATTTTTGATCATATAAGGGACTTTTTGAGAGTGGAGCCAGGGTGAATGCAGAAGTTGCAAAGACCTCTGTCTGATGCAAGTCTGTTCAGTCTGCTGCTCTTTCATAGCAACTGTGGTACTATGGTAAAAGAAAAATATTTCCAAAAGCAAGCTTGATTAATCTGATTGTGCTGTCTCAATGTCGTATGAGATAGGCAGATGCAGCCCATGCTAGTTGTGACAGGTTGGGACCTGATTCAGAGCCTGTGAGTGTTGGTGCTGTGACTCCTACTCACTCCCAAAGGCTTTGGATCCATCCCTGAACGATGACCTACTCAGAATATCTGTGATACCCACCTCGTGTGGTGGAGATGGGCAGCAGAGGGGATGTTGGGCTAAGTGTGCCACTCGCCTGCTTGACTGCATGGCTTGGACTCACACTTTTCATTCTAGAAAAGCACATTTTGCTGCTACTGACTGCCAGCTCTGGCTGGAGGGTGGAGCATTTGCTGCTGGAGCTGAAAATGATTTGGAAATTCACTGCTTAAACTTTGGGTTTAAGCAGAGAGGTTTATCCCCAGAGTCAGAGACCCTGCGGGCAGTGTTCTGGGTGTGGAGGGGCTGAAGACTTGCCTGAGTGTTATTTAATAAGTGAGTGTACGCTGTTTGCTGCCGAATCCATTCCCATTTCTGATTTTTTTNAATAAGTTGGATATGGCCAGTAAAGTCTAGGACTACAGTGAAAACCAGCATGAGTGCAGGTAATCTTTGCTGGTTGTGGTTGAAAACTTGTCCAGACACTTGAATAGAAAAAGCAAGATTAAATAAATGAGAAATGATGCAATGAGGGTAAGGGAGAGGTCTAAAGTATTGGCTAAAGGACTGTGGAAGGAAAGCCAAGAATGAGATTTAGGGTATGGAAACAAGGACTACAGGAGTCGAGACAGTCGAGACAGAAGCCATTTAAGAGTTGAAAGCACTTATTCCAGGAAATTGCAAAAGTTTCTTTCCTAGTCACAATAGAAAATACCACATTTGCTTGCTCATCAAATAGAAATGCTCTTTAACAGCTCTCTGAATGGGTGGTATGTTTTGAAAATATACTTGGAGAAAATATGTAAGTACAGAAATTTATATCAATCAGGAGCAACCACAGGGTGATTGGTCTGAGTGTAATCATATGCAAGGATTTAAATCTTGAAGGAACTACTGACCACAATGTGTGTGAGGGGCTGTTTGCTGCCGAATCCATTCCCATTTCTGATTTTTTTTCCCTCTCTTCCCAGTCAAATAAACCTGGGCTGTGTGGAGTTTGGTGGGTTGCTCTGATTATTCAGTGTCCCTTTTGTATCGCAGCAGAAACACAGCATCCTGCAGTGCTGCAAGGAACCTGATGTTGTTATTTCATCCCAGCCACTGCAATTTTCACGAAGAAATTCAGCCAATAACTCCAGGCTACTTCTTCCATTAAGTGTTCAAACTTAATTTTGAGCTTCGCTAAGGAAAGAAGAAAAATGTAAATTGGGAACAGAGGCTCCTTGGAGCAGGTTAATGTTTCTCAGGATGGCTGCACCTCTATGCTCAGCTTCTCTACAAGTGGTTCCCAGCTTGATGGGACACAAAATAATTTCCTCTCATATATGGTAAATTCATTTCATGAGAGATTCACACAATCTTGGGTATTCTGTCAAGTGAGTAAAGCAAGAGGTGTCATACCCTAGATGCCACTTGGGTGGCATTGACTTGGATGGGTATTTTAGGAGCCATCAGTATTTGTGCCTGTCAGAAAAAAAACACAGAAACAGCAGGCAAATAAGGAAATCTTAATTAATTAATTATTAATTAATTAATTATTGCAATAGGCATTTTTAAAAAATTGTATTCTCCTTGCTGGGTTTGCTCCCCACACCCTTTGAACTGATGACCTTAAGAGTTAGGTATTAGTGTGGGCTGGCACAACATCTCTGTGATAACTTCGGGCTTGTTAGTTCTGCCCAGGATACTGGGAGAGGGAAAAAGCTGGAGAGGAACATGGAGGGAAATGTGTTAGCCAACCTCCACGAGAAAATTTACTCCGGATTAGTTAGTGCAGCCCTGCTCTGGAGGCCTGCTGGTGCCTGGGAGGGGATCTGGAGCAGGCAGTGTGTGGCTCTGAAGGAGATGTTGGGGTGCAGCTCTTCCAAGTCTGTGCTGTAGCTCTGTCTCCTGTGTCCTCCCAGGTGCCCCCACGTACAGGTGTGAGACTTGATTGGCTTTTGACCAATATCTGACTCTGAGTAAAAGCCTTGTAATGTAGAAGGGGTGCTTTCAATGTGCTAACTACTGTTTTGCTGTTGTTTTGTATGGATTTTAGTCTCCTTTGTTCTAGACAGAAGTGAATGAGGCAAGGCCAAATCAACCACAAAGGAGGGAAAAAGGAAAGCTGTTCAGACTCACCAGCCTCTCAAAGCTGCACAATCCAAAGTACTGGAGTTAGGCTGCTGCAGATGCTGGAGCACTGTGGACAGGTTTCTTTCCCTCCTCCTTCCTCCCTAATAGATTTGTGTGAGTTGGAGTAACAGAGGAAGTTATTTTTCTGGGTGGTTGTATTCAGGTCTGTTAACACAGATTGTTACAGATCTGTAACTGCTGATTAAGCAATGGCAAGTGCCAGATGAGCCACAGGTACATGAACTGCGTGTCAAGGATGCAAGGGTTAATGAGTAACAGCATGAACGTCTGAACATTGTGGAATGTCTCCCCAGGGATACTCCAGACTCCCTGGGGAAGGAAGAATGCTTGTTTGTCATTGACCAGTCAGTGTTAAACTGGGGGCTCTAACTCCTGCAGGGTGTGGATACCCTTCAGAGAGATGGTGCTGTGAGCCACCTTGCTCACCTTCTGGGTGAATCTAAATCTTCCCTGTTCTTCTGCAGACTAACACAACATTTTGGTGGCAATGACAGTGTCGCTTTCTCCAGACGAGTAATTTTGGGAAATGATTAATATATTTTTGGGCAGTTTGAAATGGAAAAACTGGGGAGGAGTTGACAGCTCCTCCTGCATGTGGAGATCAGCCTCCATGCTCTGATAAGTCATTTCATAATTTAATGTTCAGGGTTGGATTACAAAGGTGATAGTCCCTTTAGGTTCAGTGAGTTGTGGCTGAGTAGGTGTGAGTAGGATTTAAATATATAATCCTACTAGAGAGCAGAAACTGGAGCCTCGTAAGACCAGGCTGAGTTTCAGTTCTGTGCGGGGTGGCACCACGCCATGGGAGGGTTCATCATGATCTGCAATAGTTAATATAAAACTAGAATAACAGATCAGAGCTGATGAGTATCTTTCCTCCTCCCTGCTCTTCCCAACCAATCAGAAATGCAGTATTGCCAGGGCTAATTTCATTAAGGGCTAATGAGAGTGAAACTTTCAACTTAATCATGGCCAGGACAGTAAGCAGGTGTTTACTTTGCCCTGTTTGATTGACAAGGAATCATAAACCTTTTAGGGAGATATTTGCATATGCAGGGGACTAGCTTTGGACAGTTGATTGCTAATTGCTGGATTTGTTCTCTGAAGGTGTTTGTCACTGTTCTGAGCACACAGCTATTGTTTCTGGGTTACAAAGAGGCACAAAGAAGTAGTAGAGGCTGGTGAGAGCATTTTGCTCAGGAGCTGCAGAAATCCTAAGGTGAGGATGTGTCAGTGTTTTATCTATACCAGAGCAAAGTCCTGCTTGTATTCCTAAGGCAGAATGCTTTTCCTGATTTCCTGCCTGCTCAAACAGGAGTAGGCCAGAGGATTTGAAGGATTTCAAGCAATATTTTGTGATGGTGATGTACGCAGGTTTATTCTTGTCCCTGGAAATTCATTAGAACCACCAGACTAGTAGTCCTTGTATGCAACTGGTAAAGTAGCCTCTGGATATTTAAACTGGAAGTTAAATTCAGGGCTCTCCTCCCCTTGAGTATTCCTGCTTGGAGGAGGATTGCAGGTGCACAGGGTTAGGAATCTGTCCCTTTACCATCAATACCAAAGAAGAAAGGTACTGCAAGGTGCTACTCAGAAGTAATCATAGCAATCGACCTACATATTTATAATAATTATGGCGATTTGTTGAGAGTTTCCACTGTATTAAAAAAGTGACTCGAAAAGTGCTGCTCAGCATAGACAGTCCTCCTCTTCTAGATACTGTCAGGAGAAAAAGCTTGTCTTTCTGAAGGCCATAGACTAAGTGGAGTTCCAAGCTTATTTTTCTTTTATCCTAGAAAATCCAATAAATCCAGTAAATTCTTTCAGTGTGGTCTTCCAAGAGTTTTTCAACTTGGTCTGACTCACAGATTATTTGAGTGCCATTATAGACTAGGGGTCAAGCAAGTTAATTCCCAGAACAGTATGCTGCCCTGTTTTCAAACTGTGCTAATCAGGGTTTTGAGTCAAAGCATGGCAGTTTGCTTAGTGAAATTATTTTCCTGTTAGAAAATCGCAAATAGGCTCTGACTATTCGTGTTGGCTTTGGTCACCAGAGCACTCACATCACATGCAGTGCAAAGCCCCCAGGGATGCAGTCGCTGTGGATCAGGGCACTGGTGGGGGCTCATTTCCCATTTCACAAGATTGAANGTTACATTTCCACCTGCAGCAGGACGGAGGGAGGGCTGTGTGAAGCCCGTTTGAGCTGTATCGTGAATGTCCTTCTCCCGAGGAGACATTTGGTGGAGTTATTTGGTTACCTCTCCCCCTCACCTTTTTGTAACGGGCTGTTGTTTACTTTTTCCTCCTCCTTTCCCGAAGCATATTAGCACTGTTTAGGCAGAGGAAATGAATTAACATAATTTACTGTTGTTTAGAACAAGACACATTCTCTGCATGTATGTATGCACACGCTGGCATTCGCCCTCCCAGCGCCGCGCAGAGGAGCGTGTTTACAGAGTCTGGCTCCATTTAGGGAGAACAATACCCTGATTATAGAGGGCAGCCTTTTCTTTCCACAGACCAGAAGGAACCCTTTGCTTCAAGCAGCTACTGCCCCTTGAAGGTGTGGGCACTGCTGGAAAGCGGGGAATAAATCTGTTGTGGACACAGCCCGGCGGCATTGTTCTCCGCGGAAGTTGGTTTAGGGGTGGGGGTGAGGAATGGTGTCGGGATAAACCAAATGCCAAGTGTAAGATCTACCAGCGTGCAGAGAGGTGTCGTGACTTCCAATTTAATTTTCAAATAACAGCTGTGAGACTTCATGGGGAATTATTTGGTGCTGCTCGAGCCGGCGAGGGAACTGGGGAGGCTGGGCGGGAAGAAAATGGTAATTGAGGCTCAGAGTGGTTTTGGATGGGCTGAGTTGGGTTGAAAGGTGCTGTTATGTGTGAAATGCCGGTCATTTCTAATTGCAGTCGTGCACCTGTGCCTGGTAGATAATGCTGGAGCCATGTCATACGGAGCATTTGCTTCACATGATGTTGAGAAAGGTCAAGCACTTGGTTTCTGTCCTGCTAAGTTGGGTCATTAGATGCACAAATAAGACCCCCCTTCCTTTGCGTGACTGCAGCCACTCAGATCCTGGCAGTAAATCCTTCTCAGGTGTGATTTCATGGCAGCTGAAGATGACTGAACTTGACCCCATCACTGGCCTGCCCTTGTCCTCCTTTGCTCCCAGCCTGGTAACTCCCTTGTGCCAGGGGCAGAGCTCCTCTGACCTTGCTGTGGATGTTTTGGGGAGGAAACTTGGGCAGGAAGCCAGCCTGGAAAAAATGTGATGGTTTAAATTCTTAGAGGAGCATGGGCTGGGCTTGTGGAATATTGCAGTGTCTCTACATGCAGCAAGTCCTTTCTTCCGTTCCCACTTATGGCAGGATGGCTCAGTACTTTCAAAGACTGGATATTTATGGGAACATTTATAAAATGACTCTTCAAGAATCTCAAATGCATCAAGGTCCACAGGGCAAAATGTAACATAGCCTGGGGGCAGTGAATGTGAAGACTGAAAGGTCGTGTTTGGCTCTTGGTTCAGGTCAGGCGTGGTGCATCGCTGGACCTTCTGCACTGGAGATTGCATCTTTCACACTCTGCATCAAGACAACTTTCTATTTGTCTCAATGATCCCTTGAAATTTGGAGTACTTTACAGGGAAATGCGTGATAACTTCCTTCCTCTGTCTCTGCTTTTGTCTTATGAGGCAGAAGGATCATTTTGGGGAAATGGAAAATGGCAAGTTAATTCTGTCAGCGTTTGCTGGCCTGCCTATGGCATTGCCTGCTGCAAGGAAGGAGCTGCTCCATGAGAAGCACAGTGGGCAGCAAAGGGGCTGCAACCAGTGCTGCTGGTGACCAGGTGTTCCCTCTGGTCCAGGCACAGAGTGTATCCACTGGAGCCAAGGTGAGTGTGGGATGTCACCCAGAAGTTTCTCCTCAAGCTTGGCTTTGTCTNCTGAGACAAGTGTTTGAAAGAAAAGAAAGGAACAGCTTAGTTATCAGACACTAACTGAAATAACAGCAGCGAGGAATAACCCTGAATGAATTTTAATGGCATTTTGATTTGGATCTTTCTCTTTTTGTACTTACAGGCGATTTCCCTTCTACCTCTTCAAGGGTAAGGCAAATACTATAAAGTGCAAAATAACCCCAAACTGCAAACCCAGTAACTTGTCTGAGGGAGAATAAAAATTGCTACAAAGTAATTGAACGGGTTTTCTGCTGTAATTAACCTGGCGTTCAAACTGACTCAGTACCTTCTGTCTGTGGCATGTGTTGGAGGGTATTTACAAGATAGACGTTAAGGTAGAACTTGAGGGGGACTGCAACGTCTGAGATATTTAATATTGCTCTCGGAGAGCAGGTCAGCAAGTGAGCAGTGGTTTTGGTTGGTGCTATAAAACACAGCATAAGGCAAAGTTGTTATTATAGCTGGTGTGATTTTATTATGATTTTTTTTTAGACTGGGGGTAGTGCCTGGAAGTCCTCATTGCACCAAAGCGCTGTCGTTGTGGTAAGGGCTGTCAAACTCAGAACAAAGAACAAACAGCTGCAGTGTTAAATGCAACAGCTCTTTGGATAGAGACTTTGTTTTACTTTGACAAAGGGCCCCTCCAAAACCAGACCCGTTGGTCAGCTGAGTTT
>VYZR01113980.1:15923-34453 GCA_013400675.1 Oxylabes madagascariensis
TACCTTTGCACCCTGTACAAAGCAGATGTTTCCCTGATAAGGATTTCTTGCTGCTGCTACAATACAGACCCACCAGGCCAATAATTCTGTCCCCAAGCCTTGTTCCAGTGAAACCCAAGGTGAAACAGATGCAAACATTTGTTCATGCACAGGCTGGAGCCTTGCACTGCACACCCACCGTGGTTCATGTACGTGAATTGCAAGTTCAGTTTTCCCCTCTCTGTTGGGCACAAAGCATCACTGACTTCAGGGAGAGATGGCATTACACCATGCTTATTTTTTATGGAAACAAGCATCAAAAGTCCTGGAATGAAAAAAAATAACCAGATTATTCAAGCATTATTACAGTTATTATCATCCTCGTCATCATCAAAGTATCTTCATCTATGCTACCAGCAAGGTCTGACTGCTCCCAAGTGTTGCTCCACATCCTGCTGGAGCCCACCATGGGTTTCCACCTTCTAGAGAGGTGGAAAGAGCAACCAACCTAAAATCTGGGAGAAGGAAAGAGAGTTGAGAGAGGCAAATTTTTCACACAGTCACAGAAAAAAGAGATCTTCCAAAAGATTTCATTTTCCTTGCAAAAGCTTCTGGTGGTTGTTGAAAGGGCATTTCAGTGGAAAAGGGCCAAGCAGCCCTAGGGAGAACCAACACCCTCAATTGAGAAAGAATTTTCAAACTGCAGTACTCTTAAGAAGTAATTAAAGTCAAATAAAACACGGAAAATTGTGTATGACACATCTATTTGAATTCATCCCAGTTTGGATCTACTGAAACCCATGTAGTGTAACACCGGAGGCACACAAGGGGAGGTCCAAACCCAAGGATTTCAATGCACTTTTGCAACTAGAGAAGTCTCTATTCTCAGACACCATTTTTCCAAGTGTTTAGGCACATACTTACTTCAAGCACCTGGAGATTGCTTGTATTTAAAGAAATACTTGCTGAGGACGTTCCACTCTTTCAGTTCCCTTTGCTTTGTTCCTCTGCCTCCTCTGCAGTGTTGTCTTGGGCAAAACTTGAAAATAAAATAAAAGGGTCATTTTGAGAGCCCAGGTGTGTCACTTCAGGTTTTGCTAGCTGTTGAGGAAGACTTGTTAGGATTCTCTGGGGGAGAAAGGGTCAGGTCAGAGGTAGATATCCACTCACCCTCTATCAGAGGGGCTTATAAACCTAGGGCGGCTCCCCAGAGAGTGTCTGTCTGTCTGTCCTTCCCTCTGGGGTTGACAAGAGGCTGATTCCTTTCCCCAGCTGTTCCCTCTGTCACATTACAAATGAGACTCTGAAATGCAGCCCTTGGCCTTGAGACAGCTCTTCTCTTGCTAACTCGTTCTACCCGTCAATTAATGTCAAGCAAAGGTGTTTTATAACTATTTTATAACTTTTTCAAGAGCAGGACCTTTACACCTTTGCATAGGAAAAGTCCAACTCCTGTATGAGGTTGCTGCCAAAATGCACAGTGCACGGTGAGGTATGTGTGAGAGCAAACAGAGCTTTTGCTCTTCATCAAAGAAGTGCTCCTTAACATCCAAATTGTTCCACGGAGACTTTATCCAAAAAGAGCATCTTTTTTGTAAGTGAAGAGGACAAAACACCTTTATCCTCCCCATCAGGACAGTGGCACTTTAACCAGCATCGGTCATGATCAGAAGATCTTCATCCATTTCTGATAAGCTTGAAAACCTGTTATGAAGAGCTGGTGGCTTTGCCTGGATTCTATCCTAATTCCATTCTATTCCTAGTGTGAGCAAGCAGCATTTTGAGCCATTGTTCACCCTTGTAGCTCTTGGCCTGTGCGCTGGGTGTGAAACGTGAGGAGTGAATTATGAGCAAATAGTTAAAAATCCTACATGGCAGCATGTTTCCTGAGAGGGAACAGGGAGACGATAGTGGGGGCTTTCAGGCCGTCTCTTACCCACTCACCCTCTCCTCTTGTACCAACTTCCAGCAATTGGGCTGCATGTTTTTTTCAGGAACTAACTTCCACCCAAAGACTACTGAATTTTTGCTTAAATGCCGAGTTCTGTCAGAGCTGATAAGGCAGCAGCCAGCCTGCAAAGATAACACAAGGTATCAAGCCTGCTTGGGTTTGTCTTTATTTGGATTTTTTAGCAAGCATTTGACAGATAGCTGAGAGCTGTCTGGAGACTTTGGGTTTAGTGGGTTCCCCCTGCTTTTCTCTTTGTCTCTGGGTACTAAAATGCTTTTAGGTTGATTTGGAGGAAAAAAAAAAAAAAGGACTGATAGAGCTGGGGAATTAGTTGTGTTTACTGAAGGGAGTGGGGAAGGTGGGCAGTGGGGGCTGGATGCCGAGGGTGGCTCTGGGATCTGTTGTTTTGATGTCTCCACTTGGAAAATATTCTCCCCAAACAGGGTTGAAAGGAGGTGAGGAGCAATACAGAGTCACTCTAAATGCCTGATCACTGGCAGGAATGTGTTAAGGTGTATGAAAACCTGTGATTAATTGTCTTTTCAACTTCCCCCCGACTCCCACTCACCTTTTCTTGCAGAGTTGTCCCTGTTTGGGCTGCTGGCTTTTGTTAACTTCTGAAGGAGTATTTATGCTTGGCTTATGTTAACCAGAAGGGAAAATTTTCCAGCCAGAAATTGATCTATCTGCTGATGCTAATAACTTTGTAATAGGGAATTTGGAGAGCAAAGCAGATGTGGATAGAAAACATAGCCCATGCCCTTACACAGAGATGTCTTCTGTCCCAGAAGAGTGAGATATTAGGGTCCATTTTTAGCCCAGGTGAGCCTTTAATGAAGTAAGGTGTTCCCCCCATGCTCACCTCTTTGTAATGACCCCGTGTGTCCCCAGTTTTGTAGAATCATAGAATCTTAGACTGGAGTGGGTTGGAAGATTCCTTAAAAATCACCTTGTTCCAACCCCCTGCCGTGGGCAGGGCCACCTTCCACAAGGTTGCCCCCTCAACTTGACCTTGAACTCTTCCAGAGGTGGGGNTGAAGAGGACAAAACACCTTTATCCTCCCCATCAGGACAGTGGCACTTTAACCAGCATCGGTCATGATCAGAAGATCTTCATCCATTTCTGATAAGCTTGAAAACCTGTTATGAAGAGCTGGTGGCTTTGCCTGGATTCTATCCTAATTCCATTCTATTCCTAGTGTGAGCAAGCAGCATTTTGAGCCATTGTTCACCCTTGTAGCTCTTGGCCTGTGCGCTGGGTGTGAAACGTGAGGAGTGAATTATGAGCAAATAGTTAAAAATCCTACATGGCAGCATGTTTCCTGAGAGGGAACAGGGAGACGATAGTGGGGGCTTTCAGGCCGTCTCTTACCCACTCACCCTCTCCTCTTGTACCAACTTCCAGCAATTGGGCTGCATGTTTTTTTCAGGAACTAACTTCCACCCAAAGACTACTGAATTTTTGCTTAAATGCCGAGTTCTGTCAGAGCTGATAAGGCAGCAGCCAGCCTGCAAAGATAACACAAGGTATCAAGCCTGCTTGGGTTTGTCTTTATTTGGATTTTTTAGCAAGCATTTGACAGATAGCTGAGAGCTGTCTGGAGACTTTGGGTTTAGTGGGTTCCCCCTGCTTTTCTCTTTGTCTCTGGGTACTAAAATGCTTTTAGGTTGATTTGGAGGAAAAAAAAAAAAANGCCCTCTGTCTGATGCAACTCTGTGGATGGTTGTACCATGGGTCAGATTAGGATATAGATATGACCGGAAATCCTACTTAAAAAAAGAAAAAAAAGACTAAAGTCACGGCATAGCCCTACAGCACTATATTTTATATACCTGNGGACTGATAGAGCTGGGGAATTAGTTGTGTTTACTGAAGGGAGTGGGGAAGGTGGGCAGTGGGGGCTGGATGCCGAGGGTGGCTCTGGGATCTGTTGTTTTGATGTCTCCACTTGGAAAATATTCTCCCCAAACAGGGTTGAAAGGAGGTGAGGAGCAATACAGAGTCACTCTAAATGCCTGATCACTGGCAGGAATGTGTTAAGGTGTATGAAAACCTGTGATTAATTNAGACTAAAGTCACGGCATAGCCCTACAGCACTATATTTTATATACCTGGCAGTTGCTTGTGGTAGCCCTCAGGTGGTTTGTACCAAGCAGGCTGTTACTCGCTGGTATTTAATATTCATTGTTTTGTCAGTGGTGTTTCACCATGGCTGGAATTACAACGCCAAACTAAGTCCCCTTTTCAAATTTCAGTGCAATTTGTGGGCATGCTTTAATTAAGCTTCACAGCACTGCTTGGAGGAACATATTTTATGCCTACAGTATTGTGAAGGCAACCTCATAGAGAGGGTCAGGAGCGGTATGGGAACACTGGTTTTGTTACGTGCTTCTGCCCAGCAAATCTTTCTTGCTCTTTAATGTAACCTGTCGCATCTGAAATTAATTTCCAACATGCATTTGCTTACAAAATAGCATTCTTCACACCAGAAATCTGTAGCAGTAGAAGAAACCACTGCCAGATGTCTATATTTATAGAAAACCGGCATGTTCTGTCTGGCGATGACAGAATATTTCAGTGTATTTATGAAGTGCTCGTGTTTTTAGAAATACTGAAATCCAGTCAATATCAGTAGAATCTTGCTTTTCTTATTCTAACCAGCAGAACATGTTTCTTTAGTAGATACAGTCGTAAAAATCTAGGAAAAAAGCTTTCCCTACCCCTCTGTCGTCACTGGTTTGTTTGTTTTGTTTTGTATTTTTTCCAGCTTCACGGACCTCATTTTAAAGGACATCTCTGGCTTTAAACAAACATTACTAGAATCTCATGCAGCTTTGACTATATACTTCTTCATCAGACATTTTTACTTGAGAGATAACTGCTCATAAAAGTGAAAGAATAATTTTCACTCTAACAGTAGGTCATACAACATTTTTCCGTTTTCAGACTGAGGTGTTTCTTTTTTTGCTTAGATGGCCCTCTTTTGGGTTGTTATCATGCAGAGGGTCTCACATTTGAATCTGAACCCTTTGAATGTTAAATTTGGATCAAGCCAGAGGTGTTGGAGGGTGCAGAAGCCCTGGCATGGCTGGTGGATTACAGTGAAGCCCATCAGAAATTGTGTCCTACAGACAGTTCAGTCGTTTTCCAGACTGTCTCTAAACAACTCTATTGAGCCACTCAGTACCTCAGGGTCAAGGTTTTTGCTTATATTCCTGATATGGACACTGGAGAGTTTTCAGAACTGAAATTTGCAGAGATCTCGACAGACCCTGGTCAGAGGGTGCTGTTGGAAGCCAGGGCTGCATACCTGGCAGTAAATAAATGGAAGGGATTTAGATAGGTGCCTTTACATATTTGGGTAACAAATAAGGAGCTGTACAGAAACGTAACCAAGAGGGGCTCCTTGTGGGATTTACCACTGGAACACAATTGCTAATCTGTGCAATCTACAAATCAAATTAATTGGGTTTGCTCCGGCTGTTGCTCACACGATTGCTAAGCACAGTAGCTTGAAGGCAGTGAGGGTTTGGCCTCCCAATCTCTGCTGCGTATTTGTTTTTTCTGCAGCGAATGCCTTTGATATATGTAAGTTATATTTCCGTACATTACAAATGATAGATTCCTCCCCCATATCCTGTGACAGCCTTCCCTGGAGACAGACAGTCTGTGTTGTTTTAGCGAGATGGAGAAAGATTAACGGGAGAGGTTTTGCTAGTGTTTGCAAAGACTTTTAGCAAAAGGGAAAGGTTTGGATAGAGGATTTAGTGAGAATGAAAAAGCGTTTCTGAAAAGTCTTGCCTGCCCACAGGGCTCCCCTCACTGCCTCCCCTCTCATGCTGCCTTCTGCCTGCAAGGAGCATCAGGACAGTCCAGAGGAGCCCATGGGCTTGGCTCCCTCCCTGTGCTCAGGTAGAACTAATCCCATTGCATCTGCAGCTCTGCAGATGATTTTCTGATCCAGCTGGGCTGGTGCATTGAGACTGTGGGTGGGCAGGGAACCTCTGCACCCCTGGGGAGTGTGAGGAGCTGGGTACAAGTGGGGAAGGGGCTCCAGGGGACCCCTTTGTGCTCCCCATGGGGCTCATCCCGCCAGGCATGGAATTGCTGTCCTACAGCCTGAAGCTGAGGCACCATGAGAAGTGTTCAGCTCATGGATAAAATCATTTATGTGTCAGTGTTTGAGCTGCCCTCAAAGATGATGGGGATGTTGGTCAGTACTGAGCCAAGTTTGACCATCTCGCTGCAGACGGTAATGGGAGTTTTACACCTCAATTTAGATGTGCCCAAGAGCTGAGTCCTGGCCTTATTTAAGTTCCTGGGATAGCTAATGGTGATGCTGCCATAGTCATATATAGCTCATGAATATCTGCATGCAATGCCAGTAATTGAAGCCTACAGGTAAATCACAGGCAAGTCCCCACTGAGCTTTTTCCCCCCTCCCAATGAGTTTTTAGAGCTGGATAAGGTCTATCTCACTCCATAGCTGCTTAATACCCTCAGCCACTCTTATCCAGAGCCCCCAACTCCTCCCTGCCAGGCGTGCCTGAGAGCACATAGCAGTTAAACATCCAAGGATGTTCCTATGATACGTTTTGGTCACTGTCAGAAAGCAGTTGCATCTGGAAGCTTCACACACAGGCTCCTTGCTCCTATGTGTGTAATTATATTTATTTAAGGGAAGAGGTGGCTTTCCTTCCTCCTGGTGATCAATTTATACCCCAGAGTGGGAAGGATTAATAGCCCTTGGGGCTTTCTCATCACCGTGGAGGAATTAGCATCACAAGCAGGAGGGGCTCAGAGGTCTGACCTGCAACCTTGTGTGGTGTTTTCATTGTGAAGCACAGACAGGATGTACAGTAAATTAGGTTCAGGCAGTTCTGCTTGCTGAAAACAACATCATTTCACAGTGACCCTGAAAACAACTTTTTTTTTTTTTTGGAGTCCTAGCAGAGGGACTGTAGCTGGATCCAGGAGGAGGAGTTGTGGGTGGTGGATCAGGAGCTGGAAGCAAAACTTCCCTCTCTGGGTTAGTGCTGCAAATCCTGCCCTTGCTGACAAGGCTGGTGACGCACGCAGAGGATTTGGTGGCCTTCACCGTGGCCTGACACAGGGCTGATAGAGCAGCTCCTGCTTCATGTGAACTGGAAAAGGTGGACACCATGGCCTGGAGTCCCACTGTCACGAAAGGGGGCATCCAATCGTGGCAGCAGCTGGAAAAAGCCACCAGCAGAAAGTGCTCTGTGCAGAGCCCCAATGTCCCTTCGACAGTGGGAGGGAGAGAAGCTCATCCAGTCCCTGCTATGCTGCAGAGCAGGATTTATTTATCCCACTCTTTACCTGTGTGGGATTGAGATGCTTCATGCCCTAAAAGCACCTTTTCCTCCTGTAAAGAGAGATGAGGGACCCCTCAGGGGCCTGAAGTTAAAGGTGAAGGAGGGCTGACAGGATCTGATTTTGAGCATGTTCTGGTGTAAATCAGAAATGGCTTCTTCGAAGTGGAAAAGGAAAGGCTAATTTAAAGCCAATATATGTGAATTTACCCTCAGGCTTCAGTGAGAGTTAGAAGGATTAATATGTGAGCCAGCCCATTTCCTTACACAGGCAAAACTTTTCCTTGTGGCATGAGATTCAGCTCATTGCAGAAGGCTCAGGTACCACCAAACTCCTCTCTGGAAGGGGGGCATAATGTCTGTAGACATTGTGTTGCCTGTCTGTCTGCACAGGGAGAAGTGTCATGGTAAATGAATCCATTACCCAGGATTGTTGATATAACACCTTTCTTCTACCTCTGAAAGAAGCTTCCTTTTAGGTCTTTAAATCTGTGTTATCTTCAGCTCCCTCGGTGTAATTGAAGGATTTGGGGATTAGAGGATGGAGCCAACGTCGCTGCTGCTTTTCTGCATTTTTGGAATGTGAGGGAAGAGGCTGGG
The DNA here is from genome assembly GCA_013400675.1 of Oxylabes madagascariensis. Lineage (NCBI taxonomy): Eukaryota > Metazoa > Chordata > Aves > Passeriformes > Timaliidae > Oxylabes > Oxylabes madagascariensis. The sequence goes on from VYZR01113980.1 coordinate 23,788, forward strand.
GGTGGAATGGTTTTTGAGTGTGTAGTTTATTGGTGTGTCTCTGGTAGAGTTTTATGGCTTTGTTAAAAGACGTTGAGCTATATGATTTATTAGCACTGCCAGAGAGTGTATTAATGATTATTTCACATTTCGTGAGATCTTAGTGGGTCCTGCCCCTGGGAAGGTCAGAACGAAGGGGCATTTGACATAGTGCTGCTTTACTTACAATAACAACTGATAACGAGCCTAGAAAATAAGTAAGTTCCTTTGACTTCAGGGTGCGTTATCTTGCAGCAGATATCAACACAGCCTTCCAGAGAGAACTGTTGACCCTTTATTGTGTGTTGTCAGATCTCTTAAGAAAGTGCCATGGCAAAACCTGCATGCACACATGTGCACTTGGAAATGCTTTTACTTGCTTAGGAGCAGGCGCTCCAACATCAGGAATTATTCCTGGCAGATGCAGTGCTCTCTGCTAAGCGTGCGGGATCGTGGGGTTTGGTTGGGAATGAGCAGACACAGCTGGCATGAGAAAGGACTTGTTAACGTCTGGTTTTCTTTTTCAGGGGTGTTCTCTAGTAAAAGTCAACCTGGCCCATTCGGTGCCTTCCAGAGCTAAAGGGCAGTGCCCAGTCTGGGTCTGGTTAGTCTCAGGTTCATACCTGATCCATTGACTATTTCTGGTGCACATTCAGAGTTCTCTTAAAAACATGGGTGTTTTTTGACAGTAACTTCTGTGTTGCACAGCAGCTGAAGCTTTAAGAAAATCAGTGATTATTACAACTCTGTTAATGAAAAAAAACCAAACATCTGTTAGCAGAGAGCTCCATTTTGGGAGATGGCCACCCAGCATTGTAGACCCGTTCTGTTGTGGATTTAGTTAGGCTGTCTCGGAGCGACAGCTGTCTGTGGGTCAGCCCTGCCCTCCCAGCATCTGTACTGGTGGAGATAAGACAGCAGTCACCCCTCAGCTCTCCCTGCTTCCAAAGCCGATTTTACAATGCTTTTTTAATTTTTCACAGGCTACTGCTGGCCAAGCGGAGACATTCCTTGTCTGTTATTCATGGGCAGAAATGCTTGATTAGGGCTCCTCTTCCTGGAAACATCAGCGAAGTTGATGCCCTGGATCCTCTTCCACAGATAAGATTAAGGGCATGGAAATCGGCACGCTTCTGGCAGTGGTTTTTACTGGCTCTGGGTGGTAATTGCAGAGATTTTGGACGACGAGAAATTTGCTGTATCATTTGTCAAGCACCATTCGCTGGTGGGTTCTGGGGGCAGAGAACTCACCTAATTGACATGGATTTTTCTTTTTTCCACGTTGTTTCTTTGGCTGGCAGTGGCTGTGAGGGTTGCTGCTGTGAAGGGAATGAGTCACTCATTTGTTTGAAGCAGTGGAGAAAGGTTCTGCGTGTTCCCATTGATGTTAAACACGAAGCTGTGATGTCGGTGGTTTCCTTTTCTCCTGCTTTCAGTGTATTTGGTTTTCATATCAGGGAGGTCAGGAATTCATGTTTGCTGCCTTTCAGGAGGGAGGTTAGTCTTTAGCTCTTTCTGGCTGCCCATCCCAAGCTGCTGCTGTCGAAGCACAGTGGAGCCTGTCAGCTGAGGATATTTTCAGTGGCTTTTTCTGTGGGGAACCTGCCTGAGCTTTCAGCCTCATGGATCTATTTTACTTCACTTGTTTTTATTAAAGTCAGTGACCAGTGCAACCCTGGAAGGCAGCCAGGCTTTATTTCATGGCATTACAATTTGAAGGATGTGAGGATCAGCGTGTGCCATTAGAGTGCCTGGTCTGTCCTGCCTGGCACAGAGCTGGGAGCTTCATCTGTTGGATCTCTTATGGGGGCACAAACCTGTGTTGGATTAAATCCATTGCAGCATCTCTCTATATGATTATTTCCCTGCAGGCAAGTAAAGGATAGAGGTGAGATTGTTATATCTGGTAGTTTTCTCTCAATAAGCAGGAAACCTAATTTCCCAGTTTTTCTCGTAATAATCCCACTAACTTTACCCCAGTGTGTTTTTCCTCTTTAGGGTGTCTTGCTCAGGAAAATGCAGGAGTGATTCCCCTGGTGTAGGAGGACTAGTCCCTGAGAAAGCTGCTTTTCCTGCCCAGTAGTGATGTAACAGACTGCATCCTCCTTTCTTTCACTCCCCACAGGTAAATTTTCTTCAGAGTAGTGACCTGAGGACACATATGCGCATATTTAAAATCAGGTAAAAACCCCAGCCAGTGTCTTGTAAGCGCTTCTGTTGGCTGCTGATTCTGTTTAGAGCTGGAACAGCAGATTTCACTCTCCAAGTAAAATTGGTCCCCTGCGGGGCACAGCTCCACCTGACATCAGCAGCACCCCACTGTTCCCCCATTGTTTTTACTTTTGCTGTGTCTGTAATTAAAAAAGCAAAACCATCCCGTCCTCACCCCCACAGAGACCATATGTGGAAGTGACTCTTCTGTGCTTGATGCAAATGCAGAAAATGTGTCTGAAAATAGATTGCAAGTGATGTAAAAGCTGTGCTCCACAAAGGAAAATGCCAGCCCAGTTTGCCCTCGTGGTTCTGGAACGGATTTTGTCTTGTGCAGAATGTGTTTCCCCCTCGTCCCCCTCCTCTCCCCTGGAGCTGTAAGTCCCCTTTTGTTAGGCCACTGTCGTGGAGCTAAATCCTGGAAACGTAATTTATTCAAAGTGTTCCGCACACATGTAAATGGGCAAAACTTATTGACAGCTGAGTTAAAGTATCTCTTTCTTCTGCGTAACAAGGCACTTTTGCTGGATCTTTCAGCCGCTGGCTTTGTTCCTCAGGCGGGTGAAAAGAGCTGGTGGGGGGAGAAACAGGGAGAACGCCTCGGGTGCGTGTTGTGTGTCTGCACAGCCACAGATCTGTGTGGGGACAGTGTGGCAGCACCTCTCCCCATGGAAGGTGTAGGATGGCACACAAATCTCAGCATATTTGAGATATGAGAAGATGCTGCCTGTGTCCCTGGTCCTTTGAAAGGCTCCAAGTGGCCCTGTGTCCACCTTTAACTGTGGGAAATGACAGTTCCCAAAAGGATCTTGGTATTTGTCTATTAAATTCCGAGCACACTGCAAACTCAGCTGAACTTTCTGCTGCTTAAGCACTACTCTTTCCTCCTCCATACAAGGCCCTGAATTAGCTAATTAAAATCTAGGGGAGAGAGGGAACAGCCTGCAATGGAGTGAACTCACAAGATTTCTGAGGTCATTGCTGGTACAGAGTTCCCTCACTCTGTCCCATGAAAAGATTTTTAAGTATTCATTGGAAATCTCCCATGGATTTAACTTCTTCCTTTGTTTTCCTTTGCAGTAAAAGCTTGATTGAAAGTGGCTGTGGCAGCAGTAATGCCTGGCTGAGTTTGGAGAAAACAAGCTCTAGGCCCATTTAGACATTTCATTTGAAAGCAGCTTCCATTATCTCCTGTTAGGACTGTGGTTAGTAAGGAGCAGGGTGAATGCATATGTGTGTTCATCCATTATGACTTCTTTATAAGTTTTTTTAATCATTGTTTTTTAGGAAGAGGTGAGATTATTTTTTTTTTTTAATGTAGGTAATTAATGTCTGATAAACCTGACTCCAGTTTTCTTGGGATAATCTTGGATGGAGGGTCCTGAAGGTATTAAGTGAGTTGATCCCAGAGTTAAAATGCAATTTATTCTATTCTATCAATTCATCTTTTAGGATATCATCCATATCCCATGAAAGAAAACTGACAAAAAGTTGGGGTTTTTTCCAACCCCACTTAAGGTTTTTTTTTTTTTTTTTGGGAGACACAGTTCTTAAAACCTTATTTACATGCTGGAATTTAAGGTGTCGTTTACTGTGGCTTGATCAAAGCTCCATCGTGTTTTATCAAATGTTTTCTGAGCCTCAGTTAACACAGGTGAGGCTTTGAGGAGAGTGGTTCTGCCTGAGCCCCAGCAGCGCAGCCCGTCTCACTTCAGTGGGACTGGAGGCAGGTTTTGAATTTGTCTTAGCAAATTGGAGTAGATCAATGTACGAAATGGAGAACTTATATATGTAATGACATGACTGGAAATGTTTTGTCTTAACCCCAGAGCAGGTAGGGCACATGGAGGCAGTACTGGCTTCTGCAGCGTATCCTGAGCAGGGAATTGCATGGGGAAAATTCTGTCCTAGCAACTCATGCCTGAAGCATGCTCTTTGTGTTAGGACAAAGAACTATTTGTCAGCGGAGGCTGTTTCATATAAAAATGGTATTTTCCACTGAGTTTTGTTTTGGAGGCCCTTCTCTCCCTGCATCCTTTTCTGCTTCTGGCTGGCTGCTGCCATCCCACTCTACTTTGCCTGCACTGGGCCAATCAGACTCATAGCACTACTGAGAAGTAATGCAACAAAGTATTTTTGGGTGATTTGATGACCCCAGTCTTCCTTCTCGCCACATCGGAATGACCACACAACAAGGAGAGGAAGGAATCAGTTTGATTTTTGCTTGAGTGTTGCTTTGAACTTTGATCTCTCCAAGTTCATAGGGGCATCCAAATGCTTTTGTGGTGCTGTTGGGGGTTTCTTGGTTTCACCTTTGCAGTCTGACCCTGAGTGTGGAAGAGCCCAGGCCTCTGAGTTCTTCATGGAAGTGAGAGGTCTGACGCTGTGGTGCCTTGTGCTTTCTATTTTTGTTGGGCTAATGATAGGGAAATGCCACTTGCTCTTCAGATTGATAGGAGGAAACAGCTCCTAAAAATACCCTTTTTGTGAGGGTTTTCCCTGTCTGCTGGAAGATGTTGGGAAGGCTCTGCTGGAACAAAATCTGTCCTGGAAATGAACCGAGGTGTGTGGGGAAACGCAGTCTGTCTGCACTCCCAGAGTCTGTCCGAGGCAGTGGAAGGGAAAACCCATGAGAATTTCAGGTCACCATTGTAGGTTCTCCTCTTGGGTCATTGTTTTCACCAGATAAGGTGGACTTGGGGTCATGGTAGGCCTTGTCCACCAGTCACACGAAGTCTCCTCGAATTGGAGGTTGAATTGTGTCAGGATTTCAGTTTGCTGGGCAAAGCAGGGGGCATTAAGAAGGGACATAAGCAGGAAGGACCTCCAGTCTGGGATGGATTTTAGTCCTACCCCATGATGGGCAGGAAGATGGCTGACTATTGTCTTATGAGTCTATCTTTTGGACTCTTTTCAAGAGTGAGAGTCCTGGGCTCACCAAACAACATGCTCTGAGAATTGATTTAAAATTAGCCCAAACCAGATTATTTAGTGAAGCCTCGTTCTTGAGAGGGTGCTGATGCTGTCAGGCTTGGACAGGGCCTCCCTGTGGCTGCTCTGGCTTCTGTCATCTTTATGCCTGTAGCCATGAAATTAGCCATTTAACCATGTAATGACTTTTTATTTCATTTAATCTTCCAAAAAGTGCTATTTGTGAAAAACAAAACAAAACAAAAACCAAAACCACTAGGAGTCCTTTCTCTGGCGCATTTCCTGCCCAGCTGTTGTCCTCTCTAGCCCCTGTCTCCTGGCTGTGGAGGTCAGACCTGCACACCTGCAGTGACCCCCTCAGCCTGTGCTGATGCTCGGGGAGCTGCAGCCAACCTTGGCCGTGACCGTCCGGCTCCTGGCTTCCCTCAGCCGTCATTCCCAGCGCTGCTATCGCGGCCATCAGGGCTTTATCTCTGGACCTGGTGTCTGATGAGGCCGTCATGGGGCAGGAGGAGCACTTACTGGAAAATGATTTATACTAATTAGGTGGCCTGAAGGTTCCTTGTGGAACAGTAGGAGGGAAGACACAGAGGTCAGTTGTCTTTATTCTCCAAAAAGCCATCATCACCTGATAAAGATTCAACTGCCTTAGGTTTTGAAGAGGATGTTTCATGCTGCTTCAGCCAAAGCAGGGAGTGAAGACTTCAATCTAGTGACCTTTGTTCTCTAAAAGAGCGTGTCAAGTTTTGGCTGTGCTGCTGGCCTTGACTTTTAATTGTTGGAGAGGATGTGAGATCAGCCCCGAGCCTTTGTGCTGCAGCTTACCCGGTGAGAGAGGGGAAGTGCCTTGCTTCTCTGCACACCGCTGCCACAGTTTAATGTGAAAAAAACATAGGCAGCCTCCCCTTCCCCCAAATAATGAGCTACCTCTTATCAGCAGAAATTAAAGCAAGAGAAGAACAAGAAGAATGTTAGGGATGCGAAACCTGATTATATCGATAGCTGTATTTTCATGCAGATTGTTACGCCGTGATGCACGAGGGGGTTGCCCTGACTTTACCTTGTCTTTAGCATAAACTTCATCCCCATATGAGGGGCCAAATCCCCGTTCCCTTGTGCAATGATGGCATGTGCTTGTGAGGTACCTGAATTTGACAAGGTGGCCTAATCCCCCCTCATGCCTCAGAACCACTTCTTACCCTATTGTGGTCCAGCTGAAGCTGCTGGACCAGGTGCTGGAGAGGGAGGACAGAGTGGGAAGGGTTTTTGAAGGGCCAGCAGGATTTGGGGAAAAGGACCTTGTATCTCTGAGACTCATTGCTCTGCCTTGCAGTCTGTCCATTGTGTGTTACTCTGCTGGAGGAAAGACACCTGTGGTGCTTTGCAGTCACCTTTAGAAGCCTGTCTGTAAGTGAGGTGCCCTGTGGACCACATGGGGCCAGCCACTGTTGCTCCATGCCTCTTCAAGGTGCCATCCTCTGGTTACCTGGCATCCCGCCCTTGTCCCTTGGGCTGGTGTTTGCCAGCAGGTCCTTGAAAGGTGCCCTGTGCTCTGCTGTCTTTTCTAGACAGCGTGAATGATTTACATCCTTTTTATGCCTCTTTGGCCCTTTTACTTGACAGAAAAGCACTAGAACATGACTAAGAATTTCTGTGCTTCCCTGCAAAAAGAGCCAGGCCTAGGAGGTGCTTTCTCTTTTATCCCCAGCATGGCAGCCCTCTCACTCGTGATGGTGGGCAGTCATTTCTGGCTGACCTCACCAAGGATAGTCCCAAAGTGTTGACTAGTTACTATCTTGGTTTCAGGGTTGCTGAGATGTGTCCGGCAGGGAACAGCACGCGGGAACTACTTTTTTTTTTCTGGACAAATGTCTCCTTACAACCTTTCTGCTCACGTGGGTTCTGTGATTTCCAAGCTGGCTGGGAGCCTGGAAGTGAACTCATAGGCCTCAAGGAGCAATAAGTGCTGTGGTGTTTTAACCAGCCCAGCCAAACTCAGCGTGCACGTGTGTGTGTGTGTGTGTGCGTTTATGTGCATGTATGAAAGCACTTTCCAGCAGGCCATCTATCTGTAATGATGGCCTAGCTCCACTCAGTTGTGGTATCAGCAGCAATTCTATGGTCCCATCAAAAAACCCTAGCCAAACAAGGAAATACCCTGCTGAAAACAGCCTGTTTTCAGCTGCACATGTCACCTGTGGGCCTGTGTGAGTAGGACAAGTCCCTCTCAAACATAGCTTTTCCTGACAAAAGGTCTGCTGGAAAAACTGAGGTCTCAGCTGGTACCTTTACATCAATGAGGTGTGTCTAGGTAATCAATCCACCCCTGAAATCAGCTCCCACTCCTCTTCCAGGTGCTGCCCTCTTTGCAAGTTGTGGCAAGGAGATTTGAAGGCAGCTAGTAGTCTTGTGATGGGTTTGGAGGTTCTCTAAGCGAAGCCTCTGATGTTTGAGTTGGAAACAGAGTCTGTTCTTTTATACTTGTGTTGTGCTCTCCTATAATTGGCTCTGCAGATGCTGGAATGGCTCCTTTGAGGAACCAAGGAACTTGCAAAGGTGTTGAATGGTTCTAGTAGGAGCTGAAAGGAGCTGTGAGTGCTTCACAAGCCCATGAGGAGTGAAAAGTCTGTCTTAAGGTACCAAAGCACTTTTGTAGTTGGCTCGAGCCCAAGAACAAGACAGGAAAGAAAAGCAAAGTAATGCCTTTTCCAATGATCTCTGAGGGCTTCAAATCCAAGGATTGATGAAGCCTTTGATTTGGGACCAAATTATTTGACAGTGTGTGCCCTTGTTGCTCTGTTGCTGCCTCAAGAGCCTGTCAAATGGAGTCTTTGATGGGGGTGTGCTGGGCTGTGGGCTGAGACCTGATGTGGCAATCGTCTGACCTGTCCTCAGTGCCTGCATTATGATGAGGTGAACGGAGTCTCTCTGTGCCTGTGGTACAGGGAGCTGAAGGGAGCTGGCTTGAACAGCTGCATTGGGGAAATCTGGGCTGTTGCTTGCTTTTCCAAACAGATAACTGGTACATGTTTTTTCCATGGCTCTGTTACCCTGCAGGAATATAGGCAGTCCATAGGTTCAGGGTCCTGTGTGCCAGCTCCATATGGATGACCTGGTGTGTCCTACTGCTCTGGATGGCTTATGTTTGGAGTGACTCAAGGCCCTAGAACCAGGAGAGCTGTTCTCCATTCCTGCCTCTATCCATGGCTCTGCCACTGATTTATCCTGGCATGGTGGCAATTCCCTCTAATTACTGTGAGCCTTGGAATATTCCCTTCTTTTAGGACCTTGTGAAAAATCGAAGAAATAGGAGTACATTAAAATCCTCCATTTCCTATTTTTAAGTATTTTTTTTAGTCCTGAAGCAAGACAGAAAAGCTTTGTAAGCTTGCTTGGTTACAACAACAACAAAGCCTGGAAGACAAGACGCTATTGGGAAAAATAATTTGGTTAAAACTGAACTGGTGAATTTTGAACTGATGGAAGTGACAGCCCTTCATCTGTGGCTTCAGTACCCTGCAGCCATAGCCATGGCCCTGGTTGCCATAAGCAGGCACTGAGGTAAGGCAGGGCACTGCCACTGCCCATTCCTGGGCATCTCTTGCAGAGCTCCCAGAAGCAGAGTCCATTTGTGAAATACCCCCTCTCTGAGCATTTGATCTCTACCTACCTCCTCAATCTGATACAGTCGAGAAATACAGTGAAAAGGCTGGAAAACGCTGTTAAAGAGACCTCCAGAATTTCCCATTTACCAGGACCGGCCTGCCTGACAAGCCCTTGAGCTGTCGTAGCTTTTCTCTCTCAGCTTCCTGACAGAGGGTGCGCAGCGTTTCCCAAAGAGACTTCTGCCAGTGCCAGGAAAGGAGACAGTGTTGCTTTGCTCAGAGTTGTCCTTGTGCTTTTTCCTCCCTCTTGTTACTGAGATAAGGAGTCCGTGAAAGACTGTGCAAAGCACCATGTCGGTTTAATCAGTGTACGAGGGAGAAACTCGATATGCCCTGTTAGTGTAGTCACAGTCCAAGCATGAAATTAAATGGAGGTGGGGGTGGATGCGATGGAGGGAAATGCTGTCCATCTCCCAGGCATGAAGCTGAGAGTCCACAGGAAGGGAGAATTGAGGGAATGCCCTTGCAGAAAGCCTCCTGGAGCCTGGCAGACCGGGACTGTGGTGTCTTATAATTATTGCACATAATAACCCAAAGTGGGTCACGCAGCAGTTTTGTCTGACAGTATTAAATGGCACTTTGGGAGAGTGTGCGTGCTGATTACAGCTGGTGAGGAATGCCATCACTTTAAGAGGGGTGAAAAAGAAGTGAGAATGAAAAGATTTTCTTTGTGCCTTGAGGGATGTGAGGATAGTGTTTTCCCCATCACCCCAGGGATCAGTAGAGAGTTACACTCACTCAACCCAGACATCAGAGCCTGAGGCTGCATGTTGACATGGGATTTGGTGCAACCTGTCTGCTTAAACTCTGCTTGGCTGTGTCCTGGTGGGTGCTTCCTAGCCTGAATGACTCTGGAGCAGTGCTGTGCACTACCAAATGTTATCTGTCCTTTGGCCTGGAGCTGGCAGTGTTTAAAACCAGTGCTTTCAGCCTTCATAGGCTGGTACTGCTACACAGAGAAATGGTCCCACCTGTTTGCTGCCCTGCCCTGCTCTGCCCCTCCCTTGGAGAATGTGATTCAGGACCTCCATTGCAATCAGAAGAGGCTTTCTTGGGACATTAATTTTGCCATCAAGTCTGACTTTTTGCATTTTCTGCAGGGATTTCAATGTGCTCTTCTAGCTTAGAAATCGCAAATGTTTTAGATTTAATTGCTCCTGATACACAACTCTTATTAGATGTTGTAGATATGACAGTTGTTTCTGACATGACAAGTATATGGGGAACCTGCAAACAAGACTGGCAAGATGGCATTCCATGCTGCCCTGATCTCTGCTGTTTAATTGTCCTTCTTTTTCATCTTGTTCAGAATGAACAAATTAAGCAGAGTACTTTTATTTGCATCTTCTTTTTGCATGAAAACAAAAATGATGATGATTTTTGTAGCCTCAGGTTACCCTCTGAGCTCTGCCTCATTTGGGCAACAGTCCTGCTGAAATTAGTGGGTGTTGCACCTTGTGTTGGAGAAGTCTCGAAATGCTTTACAGAGGTGGTTGGAACCCTTGTCCCTGCTTTACAAATCCAAGGCACAGAGGGAAGAGCTTCCACCAAACCAAGCAGCAAGGGAAAGAGAATATGACCTAACAGTCATAGATAGAGATAGTAGTGAAATCATATCATAGGTAGATAGATCATATCATAGATAGATAGTGACAGCATTGTAGTTCACTGTTAGATTACCCCAGCTGTGTTAATTACCCCTGCTATGTCAATTTGCAGATATGGAGTCAATTCCCCAAAACAGGGCCATGGCTAGGTAAAATTTCAGAGATGAGTGTAGACAAGGATGCTCTGGTGAAAGAGACTTCTCCTGAGTTCTGGAGAACTTGACATTCTCACTG
>VYZR01113990.1:8807-21004 GCA_013400675.1 Oxylabes madagascariensis
TTATTCAATAGAAGTTGACTCTAGATCACCAATCTCCCTCGAATTTGTTGCTGATTTTAAATGGTTATTCAGCCCACATTTATCACAAGCTGTCAGCTGTTGGGAAAGATGGCATCTTCTGTTAGGAAAAAGCTAACAGTAAGGAAAAGGTTTTAGAGGCCAGTTCACCATTTGCAGNTTGTTTATTTTGTACTTGTCAGCAGGACAACCTGAACTCTAAAGTTTCTTCTATATAGCTGATCTCATATTAAAGCTGCAGTTTGACTTGCCCACANNNGGCATTTAATTTTCATGAAGGACATAGCATTAACTGACTGTAGTTTTCACAATATGTTATTTTGCGTAAAATAGTGGTAAAGTAGGCCTAGATATGGGAGACTATCAATTGCAACAACTTCATGTATAGAAAAGCAAACAATGATAAAAGCAGATAGTGCAGGATTTTTTACAGTAAGAGTCAAGAAGGATTTGGAGGTGGGATTTAGTTCACCTAACTTAATTGACTTTGAATTAAAAATTTAGTTAGTGTAAGATAATCAGGTTTTTTTAATACCTCTCATTGTCCTTCCCCACTACCTAGTGGGGAAGGACAGTGAGAGGAGTGAAGGAGAATTCTCCAGAGGTTCATTGTCCTAAGTTATTGTTTCCTTTTCCAGTAATTGCAGAACAACATCCAACAAGAAGTTTGGAGGAGATTCCAAACTGTCAAACTACTAAATACTGACATTTCTTCCTATTTTGTGGATTTTTTTTTTCCCCTTTTCTGAGCAGGTCAGTGAAAGCCTTCTTCATGATATGAGCTGATAAAATGCATCAACGTAATTCTAGGTTTCTTTGTAAATCCCCATGGGAGCAGTAACTGTAGAGGATCAGACCAGAGAAGGAGTTTGTGTATGAAAAGTCTATTAATGACAGTTTTTATCCTTTTCCTGTGCAGTACTGTGTATGGACCGATGGTTTGAATGCCCTCCTTGGGAAGGATATGTTGAGTGACCTAACGCGGAACGACCTGGACACGCTGCTCAGCATGGAGATAAAGCTACGCCTCCTTGACTTGGAAAATATACAGATCCCAGATGCTCCTCCACCTATCCCAAAGGAGCCCAGCAACTACAACTTTGTTTATGACTGTAACTGAGGCAGTCGCTGAAACTTGCTCTGAAACTGGAAATACGTGATAACTGGAGAGATATTAAAAGAAAAAAAAAAAAAAAAAAAAGAAGAGTGTGAGGAAAAAAAGAAACCCACTTTTGCACCTTGGATTTTGGCTTTGGGGAGGGATGTAGAAACACTTGCATTCCTTCCTGTCCCTGCATCCCTTCCTTCCCCATTCACATCTTCCCCACTGCTCATCCAAATCCACATTGCTTTAATTAACTTGTAATTGCGGGCCATTGGCCTTGCTTAGGGCAAAGACTGCCACTCAGAAGCACCCTCCTGAGAACTTTTTTTACATTTTTAATACTGGAATAGACATTCTTAACTAAAGGACGTTGTTATCAAACTGCATGCCTGTGAAACCCACTTGGCAGGGCAGAGGCTTTAACTGGAAGGAGGAGGGAGGTAGGGAGCAAAAGCAGCTACTGTAAGTGGAAGATGTCCCCAGGCACTCACAAGAGTCTGCTCACCACTGAATCCAATGAGATGATGAAATTCCTTAACTGCTTTCCCAGTGCTTGCACCATTCGTCACTGTCATTATTCTCTCCACCGTCATCTCAACTCTTGCCTCCAGCCTTCACCCAACTGATCAACTCCCAAAATGGAAAGTCTGCAGGTTTTTGCTGTACCATACGCTGCAATGCTGCAACAGCTTTTAACTTCTTTTCCTCCCAGCTCTTACAATAGCCCCACACTAGCAGATCACTCGCACAAACCGTGTATGAAGCCACTAGTGTGTCCCGTTCCTGTAGCATTCCCAAAGCCTCAGTTGCCTCTGAAATTGGCTTGTTGCTATTTGAAGTGATTTTTATTTCCTTGGTCCAAAGTTCAGCAGTAATTTTCACAAATTAATTACGACTGCCAAACATCCAGGTTTACATCGTTGGCATTGCTACAGTGTTAGAAATTTACAAGGGATTTTTTTTGTACGGGTTCTAATTTTTTTATTTTATTTTGCCAAACAAATATATTTAATGAAAAGTAATTTCATTGTGAGTACTTTTGGGGAACAATATTTTTACTTAATTTCCATTTGGAACGTTTGCCCTGAAGGGAAAAAAAACACCGTTCCCTTCAACTTCACTGTTGAATAAAAATCTGAGTTATGATGGTTCTCGGAACTTTGTTTTTCTTCTGAAGTTGTCTTTTATTCCTTACGGTTCCTAGCAATTCTGAACTCTTTAGTAAAAAGAGGAGTGGGAAGACCTTTCTTATCTGTATCTGATTTAACTTACTTGTTAGCAATGACAAGGATGAAATGCATCCAGATATCTCCATTGCCATGGTTACACGAGCCTTCCTGTGAGAAGGGCCCTTGTGAAATCCAAAATCCCAGCATACTGACATGCTCATGGTCAGTTCAAGGCTGCTGCCTTTCCTGTGTTTGCTGGGGCAACTGTTTTCCTGTATTTCCATTTTCTCCATTGAGAGTGTTTATGGCTGCAGCAGATTGGTATTAGGAAGGTTTGAGCTTAGCAGGATGGATTCCCTTCATCCCGATGTTTTTCTTGGTATTTCACTAAGTTCAACTGCAAAAGTCTGAGTCTAGAGGAACCTGCCAGTTCTTTCTCTCCCACTGCACATGCTGAAGATAGATGTTTATTGGTGTAAATTTCTCTCCTGCTCAGATCCAGCTGAAAAAGATGGTGAATGGGTTTTATCAGAACTCAAGCTAGTGAGAACCCCAGAATGTCATTCCAGTTCTGACAGTCATAGAAGTTCTCAATTAAGATGACCTTTGCTCCATCCAGATGGCTCTGACTGAGTTAAACTCTGGAGGGAGAAGTTATGGTGAAGTGTGGCCTGAGAAAAGGTTCAGTCTCAATGAGAAAAGAGATGTACAACATGAGTTTTGTGAGTTTGAGATGGTTTATTCTCTAGAGCTTTGTCAGACTATAGGAAAGGTAGTCATGGTCAGGAGATAGTGGAAGCAAAGGCACTGCCTGCCACAGGGGATTTTTAAGGGGTCCCGGGGGTGAGGGATGGAGGTAGGAACATGTTTCTTTACAAGACACTGATGCTGCCTCTTACCTTCATGCATATAAAAGTTGGAGCAGCCTGGAGAGCCTGAGTTGTTCTAATTTCCCTGACCCAACTGGATTTGCTTTGTACTTACAGATTTCAGATTTAGTGCTTCAGATGGGTATTGCTTTGCTGGCAAAAAAATCCACCTTTCACTCCTAAGCTGTAAGAGCCAAACACTCTGCCAGCTCAATGGCACTCCAATGCTGTGGTCTTAGCAGGCAGGCATCTGCATGACTATCATGAGAGAAGCAAACAAAACCCCTCCTCCAGGGGACACCTTGAGCAGGAGATAAAGGTTAGACTTGCCTCCTCCACTAAGGTGAGTGCCCCTAATTCCATCCCAAGAGACATGGGGAGGTGGGGGGAGGAGAGCTGGCAACCCAGCCCTCTGTTTTTACCAACAGCTCGTGCCCACCCACATGACACAGAGGCACATCAACACCACTCAGGCATCGTGGGACTCTTGAGCATGAATGGCTGGGAGCCCTCTCCTTTCACAGCGGGTGACACAGCCCATGACTCTCTGTCCTGCCCTAGGACCAATGTGGGTGCAGCCTGACTGGGGGAATCCAGGTCTGGAACCAGATGGATACCACAGCACTACTGCCTGGCTCTATTTCACCACGTCCTGCAGCCCTACTTTGCAGGATCCCCAGCTCCACACATGGCCTGGCTCTCTGTATGGGTTATGCACAGTGTGGGATGGTCACATGAGCAGAAATGCTAAATTTATATCTGCCACCTTGCCATAAGAAAGAAGAGGCTCAAGAGATGCGTTGGCATAATAGTCCTTCCAGCTATTTTAGCAGAACTCCCACAGCAACCTGAAAGGCTGTGGTGCAAAGAAGAATCCTGCCTTCAGTTTCTTGAGCTGTCATAGGGTTGCTTTGTCATTATGAAATTTAAAACAAAAAAAAAGTTAAATGATGAAGAAATATCCCGCTGCTTCCCATTCTTTAAAAAAAAAGAAATTGAGAATGAAAATGGCAAATTCATTTGCTCATGCTGTTGTGTTCTGGAAAAGCTTTTAAATCTTCACATTCAAGGAGATGCAGCAGGAAAAAGAACTGCTATTGAAGTTTCTTGTATAATTTCAAAACATTAAGTGGGTAATTGCTTGTAAAAGCCATAAAGGGGAGAGAGAACAAAAAAAAAAATCAGTCTAATTTTAGTTCCTGTTTTGGAAATGACTTTGCTTTTGAAAGTTAATATATTCTTCTACAAGAAAACTTGAATCAAGAAAAATACGTATCTTCTTAAGTCAACTGCTTGCTCTACTTGTAAGGACAAGGAGAAGAGCAGCAATTCTAAGTAATCCTCTACAAAGCAAGCTATGTGTCAGAGAAAAAGGGGTTTTATTACCATTTTTCAGAAGCAATTCTTTTTTCAGTATGGAGAACTCTTTCATTAAACCTTAAATGAAGAAATAACATTCTAACGCCAAGAGGCGGGTAGGTGCTCTCTCTTGGGTTGCAAAATGACAGTGCAAGATCCTGATTACTTCATTTGTGAAATCCTCTTGTGTCTTCATGCCCTACCCAGAACTGCGTTTTTCTTGCCTAGGGTGCTTGTCATCAATGTCTCATCAATGAGAATATGAAGGCTTGCATGGAAACCTGGTGGGTTCCACTGCCCAGAACAAATCTGTCTTCTCTGGCAGACAGCTGAGCTGCAAGGGAGCCCTGCATCCCCTCAGCAACCCTGTAGGCCACCAGCTGCAATCCCACAGCCTCTGGCCAGCTCTCAAAAGAGGGAGGGATGAAAGAAGAAAAGAAATACGCTCCTGTCAGAAGATGGACGGAGGAGTATGGGCATGAAATGCCCCTGAATGCATTTGCTCTTTGGTTGTTTGTCATTACATTGGACTCAGTGATCAGAGGTGCCTCTGATGCATCCAGCTCTACAGAGATTCAAGCTGCTAATCCTGAGAAATAACCAGCAAGGAAGATGTTGGGAACAGGAGGACACTCTTGTACTGCCATATCCCCCCCCCTTCTCTCTTCACTGGTGCTTCACTGACAAGTAAATGGAATTAGCTTCACTGTCATGTGAAAGTCATCCATCTAAGGAGCATAATAAGATTAGTGTGAGATTTTACTTCTTTCTTGCTCCATTCTTCTTCAGAGTTTAAAAAAATAATAAATCCAGCCCTTAGTGACCTGGGGATATCTTAGCTGTCTGGACTACTAAGTGTATGACAGCCCTTCCACTTAGAGGTAAAGGAGGTAAAGGTAAAATTCCTGCAAACTCTGGAAGACATTCATAGGATAGAGTTTTTGTCACACTGCTGGTTGAGCTGCCATTACTTTCCCCGCAGCTGGATAAATCAGGATGAGACTTGCTTAATGCTCCCTCCCTAGATGATAATTGTATTTGAATATTAAACAGCCACATGGCTTAAGCAAATTCCCTGATTAACAAAGCACTTAGCTATGCAGCAAAAGACTCTTGATTTCAGTTTGATAAACAGGCACCTAAATTTAGGTGAGTGCTCATGGACCAAGCTCAGGGCCTCTGTGAGCAGGAAAGCAGTTTTACCCGTGACTGAGATTTTGCTACATGCTCAGAGGCTATGCAAATAATGACTTTTCTGTCTGATGTGTAATTGGATTATGTACCTCTGGTCACTGCAAGAGACTGAACAGGATGATGTCTGATGATTCAACATCACTCTAGCTGCTTCATGCATCTTTGGGACTTAAAGGCTAAAGAATTGAAACAGGAACCCTTTCTGGATAAAATCATGTTGAAACTTGAGAGGAGAGTGACATTGAAAGCACAAGTTTTTCAGGGCAAGACTAGTCATAAAGTGGATGCTGGGAGTGCCATGAATTCTGATAGTAAGGTGATTTCAAAGTGCTGAGTCATGGAGTGCTGTCCTGCAGCAGCCTCCTGAAGGCAAGGTTAAAAAGTACAGGAGACCATTTCCAACTCATTTAGTGGCATGTATTTACACTTTATTTTTACGTCTTGCTGGGAGACCTTGAACTTCACTGAAGAGCAGAGCTGTCTGGTGTTGCTTAGCTTGCAGGAACACACATAGTGCAAAGGAAACATCTCATAAGCCATCCCTCTCCAAGTAGGGAGGTTGGTGTTGGAAGTGGAATAGTTTTCTGAACTGATGTATTTTTTCAACTGAGAGTTTCTCAGTTTTACTGTAGGCACCTCAGTGGAGGTGCTATGAGGATAACAGTAGCTGTTGTGTCTTGGAAGAGCCAAACAAGCCTCTTCATGTTAGGAGGCTCTTGCAAACCCTCCCTCATCCTATTAGCCTCTTGTTTATAGACATTTCCTATAAGATGTGACCTATGGGACAGCCACGAAGCTGAAGAACCCAGTGCTGTGTGTTCCAAGTAGAATGCTGGCCTGTAGTTTCAGCCCAGGGAGGATATGACCACAAGACAGCACTGCATGTAGAGGAGGGGAGGGGAGGGGAGGGAAAAGAGATACTTAATAAAATTTTGCCAAGGGATGAAGCCAAAGGCAGGCTTTCTTTCCTGTGACATTTAGGATCTGTCTTGAATGACTTTATTTCCAGTTGTCATTAGAGAATTCTGCAGCCTGAATGAGTGCCACAGTTAAATTTTCCCTTGATAAAACCTCATGAGTCTAATTTTAATCTTGCCAACAATATGGTGTTCAGCTTAAACTGATTACATTTTGGGATTCCTCTTGGTTATTGTGAGGGAGAAGGGAGGCTGACCTATCTTTTGTTTAATAAGAGGCAGCATTTTTTATGAGGTATATCCATATCTTCTTGATTTCCCTTGAAATGCCTCAGGTTTAATATCCCCTTCCCACCTACGTTCCCCAAGGGGCAAAGGCACCCTGGAGATCTTTGCTGTCCCACCAACAGGCCATGTACATGTGCAAGGCTGAGCCTGTGGGACTTCATTCCCTGCAAATTAACAGGGAGTTTGTATTGTCAGGGTAGTTTTTGAAGAAGTCAAGAACAGCCATGTAGGAAGCTGCCAGGCTTCAAAACAAGTTTTCTATATATGCTTAAAATGAGGACAGTGAGGATGCAGGTACAGTACATTGTGCAAAGCTTCTGGCCGCTTGCATCTTTCCCAGAGGAAAATGGCTCACAGGGTTTTCCCAGGGCATAGCTTCCCCCTTCCCCCCGTCAAGCAGCAGAAGTCTGGTGCATTTGTAAAGGCTTGGAGATGCAAGCAGAGAAACATGTGAAAGGTTTCTTTGCCAGAAGTACGACATTTAAACAGCACCAGTAGAATTAGTTCGGGTGTTTTTCACCTGCACAGGTCCCCCTGCACACGTTCCTTCACTCAAGATACCCTCTGCCAGTCTCTGACTTTTCTCAAAGCCCTGGGTTCTCCCTTTCTGTCCCCGGTCCAGGGGGCATGCAGTGATACCTTACACGTATCGACCCTTTTGTTTATCCCAAATAGTCAAAGTACGATCCAGCCAAGCTGGTTTTTCACATAAACCGTCATCTCGCACTCTTGGGCTCTTCCTTCCAGCACAGTCCGAGGTCCATTGAAAACCGAGGCATCAAAATGGGCTGGTGTGCAGGTAGATTCTCCAGCTTCTGATAAGGTTGTTTTCAGCCAGAGTTTTTCCTTCTCTGAGGACTTTTACCAAGTCCTCAACAGAATTCTTCATAAAACCACTTCTGAGCCTCCAGCTTACCAGCAAATCTGGCAGCTCACAGGTAAATGCATGCACACAAATATGCACACGCACACACAGGAGGCAAGTGCCTCAGTTCCCTTTCCCCAGGAAACATGCCTGAAGTCAGCTCATTTACAGCGTGGCGGTGTTGGATGCTTCAGGAGTCAGCATCGAGGTGAGAGAGGATGGAGAATATTCAGAGCTGGTGGCAGCTGGCAGGTTTGTGGGGCTGGATGGGACAGGATGTGAGGAGAGGAGGTTGGAATTAGCAGCCACCTCCCTACCAAAAATATTGTATACCTGCATCCATACTCGGGCAAAAGATGGAGTGAGGACAGCAACCTTATTTTAGATTTTTAATACTATTATAACTTTGAGCCATGGCTATTATGCCTTGTGAAAGTGCCCCATTTAGATGGGTGAGCTGCATCATGGTGTTTCCATCACCTTGAGTCCCCTGGAAGAAGCAGCACAGTGCCAATGTAGGTGCTCCGCCAGCAGAAGGGCAAGGGGAGCATTGGGGTAATGCTGAGCTAGCCAGGAAAGTGGCAGTGGTTCTGTTGGAAAATGCCACTGAAGGAAGACTTAACACACACAAAAACTGTGAATTTAGCTGAATCACTTATTCAGTAAGGAAAACTGAGAAGCTCAAGTGACTGAAATTTCCTGCTTAGCTGACTTTTTTCCCAACTGGGTCACGGTTCTTCTGAAAAGAATTAATGTTTCAGAGCCCTTTTTTATTTCTAAGATATAAAGTGCCTTTAAAAGGTGGAATTGAAACAAAATGTTAGTTTTCATTTTTTCACTTTTTATTAGAAGTTTTTATTTTTTTCCCCCAGAAAAGAAGTCAAACTGCAGCATTCTTGATACCTTCCTTTGTTCAGAAATTCTGGCCTTCAGGCAGCTCCAGAACTTCCATCACCAAACCTGCATGGCCTGAGGAAAACCATCCCACCTGACCCTGTAAATGATTCACGGCAGAAGGGTACACATAACAGCTCCATCAATTCATACAGAATGAATGGCAGTGTTTTCACCTAAATACATTTCTCATATGAAAACAGCAGTCCAAGCCCCTGACTATTGTGGCATACACAGGACTAGCTGCAGCCATGAATCAAAGCTGTCTTTGTGTGGGGAAAAAAACAGGAAAGCAAGTATCAATTGCCTTCATTGGTTTGGTTCGATTTTAATCAAACCCAAGTCACTTTTACATTTCCAGAATTGAGGAGGCTACTCAACAATGGGCTTCTGAAGACACGTTCTTGAATTAAGCTAATTAGTCAAGTGGCTGGCACGTATACCTTCAAATCACCCCGTCTGGAAGAAAAAAAAAAGAAAGTATTGTCGATTTAATAAATTTGTTCATGCAGCGCAAAGAAATTAAACACAGCCAGCAGCAGCATTGTGGTCAGCCTGAACCTGGGCACAAATACCCTGCAGGCTGTCCTGTCTACCCCAGGATGGGCATCAATAGTCTACACTGCCAGCGAGCCCTTGGCAGCAGGGATTTGTCACCTGCAGTTTTCTAGCTCTTTCCTCTGTGTAGCTTCCTAGAGGTTTATACAATGACAGGCAAGCCTGACAAGCAGGCAGGAGGTGTAAGGGGACTGCTGCTTTCTTCGCACATTTTGATGAGGCTTGATAGACACTTGATACTGACTTTTGCAGGGATTGAGCAGGGTGCTGCTACAGCACCTCTGCAGGGCCTTTCAGAACTGATCCCCCCAATCAGAGGCACTGGCAGGTATTTTGGCATGATGGCTTGCTGGAGGGGTGCTCCAGAGGAGGCAGTCTCCATGGCTTTGCACCCTCTGCCCAGCATGCGACTTCCTCCTTGTGGGCTGAAAAAAGTGGCTTTGCCTTTTGGGAGCCATCTCCAGGCGCTTGATGGCTCCCAAGTGGCGCTGCTAAGTGGGGCTTGATGTCTACGAAAGTCATCTCAGGGGAGCAAGCAGTTCCTGATGTTGCCAGCATCCCTATGGTGTGTGAGCCCTTCACACCCCATGCCAGGTCCAGGGGATTAAAGGTGGCTCCTTTGCACCCCATCATTGCTGGATGGGGCTGAAGCTGTACTTTCCCCACCGTGAAGAGAAGGAAGGCATGTTTGTAATTGCTTGGTTGGCCAAGTTCCTGATGGCAGTTTACTAACTGCCCTAGTGCTACTAAGACCACCTTGTCTTACTAGAAGCAATTCAGGGCTCCCACAAATTTATACTATGTATTGAAAAAGAAAAAAATTATGGTATGGTGAGATGAGAACTTTTAAGTGTTCCGCATTTATTAAAGGATTCATAATTCGCTTTCAGACAGAGTAGTGCATTAAAAAGGCATTTTGCAGCATCTTGAACATGCTAGTGATGGCCCATTTCCATTAGCTTCTTTACAGTTTTCCAACTTCTGAAGCCTACCACTGACTCCTGTGGGCAGCCATCCCTGTCTCCCAGGAATGTTTGCTCTGTGTCTTTTTCCAGCACACACTATCTCTTTTTGGGAGATAGGTATGCTTATCTTTAAGAAAGGAACTGCATTAGTAAGGTAAGAAAGGATTGGGTTCTACCATTGCAATGAAGATAATTAATATTCATCTCTGAAAGACGGAGGTGGATGTGAGGATGATAAAACTGGTGTGCAAGACTGGAGCAACCGGTGCTGAATAACTCATGAAGAGGATCCTGGGATTTAGTAATGACATTGGGAAATTTAATTTCTTGCATGAACCGTTCCCTGCAAACAGAGAATAAGGTCCCATCAATTCCCCCTGGTATGAGCACAAAGAATAGCTCCCAGCAGTCCGTTACACTTGGGACAAATGCAGGATTAATATATTGTGGTTTCTGTTGGCCTGTGCCATGCCTTCCTCATTGTCATCTGAACCTCCAGGGGATGGGAATTTCTTATTAATTAATTCTCTTAATTCAAGCACCTGTGACTGATTTATACTCAGTCTAGGGTCTGATCCTACAGGGAAAGAGCTAACTTTGGTGAGGTGCACCACTTTGCAAATCCCCAGCAGAGGAAAATTACTGGATTTTATGCTGAAATATAAGCAGTGAGAGTGTTTGGAAAACCTCTGCTGGCTTTTCCTCAGTGTAGCTAAGACATGGCATTTGTTGGTCATTGGTGCTACAGACTCACAACTCAGCCAAAATTCACCTTCTAGGGATGTATGTATGCTTGGTTTCATCCATGTGTGACAGCACGATCTGGAAGAAGAGGGGAGAAAATGATGGCAGGAGGAGCAGGGTATTTTGCTGCTCAAGGAGGCAGGGGATGAATCATCCTTCTCACAGAGATGTGGTCTTTTGCCAACCCTTCAGCTGGTCCCCACCAGCTCTTTTGGCTTGGTGTGCTCTCTCCTCAGCTCTGCTGCAGTGGCCAGCTGGCTTCTAAGGCAGGAAACAGTTTGTCCTGGGAACGGTCCTAGCAAGTGCATACATGCCCACTCCAAGGGCAGGCTGATATTATGGTCTCATTCCTCTTTTTCAGGCAGTACCACCGCACGGGGTTATACCTGGGAAGCTGAGGGGCCAAGCAGTGGACATACAAATGGAGCCAGCAGCCAAGGTTTGGTGGTCCCTGGACAGAGAGGTCAGTAGGTGTGATGGATAGGCCATTCAATGGGTCACAACACCTTTCCCACTTGCAGCTGAATCACCAAAGAAATAAAAGTACTCAAACAATCGGGCAATATTTTAGAACGAACAGTTACAATAAGCCCTTGTCCTGCTGAGATATTTTTCTTTAGTCTAAGGGAAAAAGAATGTGCTTCCTTTTTTTTTTTCCTTTCATTGTAAATGTGATAGAAGAAATGTCTTTTCAGATAGCAGTCTTTTCTGCTAGGATATATCTGGTGTGTGTGCACACATGCATACATGTGGAATTTTCCTCTGGGAAAAAAAAGACAGTAATTCTGCCTGTCTCACTGCACGTCTCTAAAAATTCTGAAATCAAGTATTTATGTTATGGCAGGATTGCCCTGTTGTGTGTACCAAGTGCTCTAAGCAGAAGTGAGCAGCTTTAAGGAATGATNGAATGACAGCTTAACAGCAGTGTGTAGGAGACATCCACACAGCCCACATCTCTAGGGCAAGGGAATGCACCTCTGACTTTGTCTCCTGATGTTCTCCTGAGAGCTACAGCTAAGCATGGAGGAGCTGTTGTGGCACAAAGCATCCTCCCTCTTGCATCCTTGGTAGAATTGTTTGGCATCCTCTGAGGAAAACAGCCCCTCAGTGCTAAGAGAGCCCTTTAGTGAGGTGGATCCTCTTCAGGGATGCTGTGGAACATCAAGGATGCCATCCCAGGTGTTATGTACTGGCAAAGTTGGGGTTTGAGAGCCCATGGAGCAGTTGGCACTCTTGGTGGGAGCAGGTTCAA
>VYZR01114003.1:11444-21711 GCA_013400675.1 Oxylabes madagascariensis
TGCTCCCCCTGGGCAGCCGCGCTCCGGCGGGGCGCCAGCAGCGCCGCGACAGCCAGCAGGGACAGCGGCACCCACATGGCGCCCGGCGGGGACCCCGCACACAGAGCCGAGCCCCGCCGCGCTCCCCGCGCCGCCACCGCGTCCCACCCCGCCCCGCTCCGCCCCGTCCCGTCCCGCCCTGCCGCACCGCCTGCGGCGGCCAGGAAGGGGCGGGATGCCCGGCAATGATAGTGCGGGGGCGGGCGGGTCACTGCCGGGCAGCCGGCGGGGCGGCGCCGAGGAAGGGAGAGGGGGAGCAGCGTGGCTCGGAGGCGGCTGCGGCAGTGAGATGTGCTCATGTGTGAATGCTGTGTTTCAAGTACTGGGCCATACCTGTCAGCCCCAGCCGCTTGGAAAGCACCGTCCGGCTCGTCACGTTGCGACTTGTGTTCTCTACCCATTTCTTAAAAAACACGAAGTGTTCATCCTGTGGAGTGTTTCAGAAACAGCACACTGAACTCATACGGGTAGAGGAATCCTATCTTATGCTGAGAGGCTTTATTCTTTCTTGGAAATAGCCTAAATGTGTATGCACTTCAAAAAATTGAAGTTTGCTGAGCAAGATGGAGACTGCAGTTTTTGCCACCATACTGTTCTGTGTCTCCCGTCCAACATCCCAATGCCAGGTAATTCTGCACCTTAACGTTTCAAAGTTAAGGCCACCCTGGGCCAGATGAGTAGAAGGACACAGAGGAACCCTCTTCTGCTACATGCCCTGCAGCTGTGATGGAGATGTAGCAGCTATTTAAGCTCTTGTCAGTGATTTTGCAAATAATACTTTTTCCAGACCTAAAATAGAGGTGCCTTGATGGATCCTTGACCTCCACGTCTTCTCAGCCTTTCAAGGAGATAGGAAGGGGGAAACAGAGCTACATGCCAGAGACTTTACATTTCCCCCTTCAAATACCTCTCTTTGAAAAAGTTCAGCTACTCCCTCGCCTTTATTTCCTGTCCCGAGCATTAGCTCACTCCCTAGGGAAAGGTGTTGAGAAATCTGTTTTCTTGCCGTCTGCTATCCACACTGGCAAAACTCAGGAGGCAGCACAATTTGCTGTGTGGGAAGGAATGACTAGCAAGGAGAGAAGCTAGCAATGGATGCTGAAGGAACCACCTCACTGTTACAGCCTGAGAAATCATGGTGTTCCTAGGGGTGATGAGGTGGTGCTGTGGGGTGCAGGATCACTGTGGGGTAGAGAGCTAACACCTCCTCCCAGCTGTGCTGAGGTTGAAGAAAATGGATTGTGAAACTATACTGACTTTGTGTAGCAAATGACCCTCACAGACTGACCTTTGTGCTTAATGCAGCGCAGTACAAGTATTTTACAACCAACTTCAGCCTTGACTGAAGTATTGAGCACTCACTGGCACGTGGATTTTAACTTTCTGAATGGTGACATGTTTACATGATATTTTCTAACACATGATGCATTTTCTGGCGCATAATGACAGGATGAGAAGAAACGGCCTCGCATTGTGACAGAGGAAGTTTAGATCAGATATTAGGAAAAAAATTCTATATCAATGTGGTTGCCAAACAATAGAACACGTCTTCCCAGGGAAGTGGTTGTGTCACTATCCCTGGATAAAAGAAAATGCATATGTTACACTTAGAGACAGAGTTTAGTGGTGGACTTAGCAATGTTTCGATAACAGTTGGATTTGGTGATAGTAACAGTTTTCTCCAACCTACATGATTCTGTGATTGCAATGATATTTTATGCAAAATTAAGTAAGAGCAAGGCATCACCAGCCGTGGATAGAGTTTAGGTGTTCTGACAGTTGTATCAAAGGCAGAGAGTGTACCTAATGTGGCCGTCGCATAAACAGAGCTTGATAAGGTTATGGGTGTTTTATGACAATAATTCAGAGACTTGAAAAAACATGAAAAGGGAAATCAATGAATAAAAATTAAGCCAGCCCTGTATGGATAAAGTAAATACAATTCCACTTATGAGATCCGTTCCTGGCATACCCACTGCCTGTGCCACCAGAACCTGGTACGCAGCTCCTGGCAGGGGGTGTTTTCACTGTGCAGTCAATGTAATCTATCACCACTAAAACACTGCCAAGTTTATCCTTGTCTCGAAGTCCTACACATTGGGAAAAAAAATAAATTGAGTAATACGTAAGCTGTCTTGTAACTTCCTCCTTTGCTCTTCACACTCTCAGAACAAGTGTTGGTCATGTGCCTTTCTGACAGAAAAGGGCCTGACAAGATACACAAGTTCACACATCATGAGACAAATTTCCACATCCTTTTGCTTGCTTGTTTGCTTGCTTGTTTGTTTTCTTAGCTATCACTTAGTTGTGTCACAGGGTTATTGTGCCTTCACGTGCATGTGCAGTAGTGCTCCTTGTGGTTTTGCCATCCTTGAAGAAGTAGGTACAGGATTTTCACCTCACTTAGACTGAAATGCCTGCTCCTCTGATTCAATACCACAGTCATTGCATCATATTTTCTTTAAATGTTATGTATGATAAAGAGAAATCACAAACACGGAGAAGTTTTGTCTAACCAGAAGTTCCCCCAGTGATTAAAAGCACTAGCTGTGCTCACCTTCCAAAGGTAAAAGCAAACGCAAACGCGGCCCCAAAAGAAATAAAATTAAAAAGTGCTTATTTGTGATCATTTCAATTCTATGCATCCCATTAATCTGTCAGGAAGTTTAGTAATCTTCTCATATACGCTTACAGTAAAAATACACATTTGATCTTCCAGGAGCATAATTCCTATCTCTTCAGCTGTCATTTCAACTGCATGCCCATTTTTATTTTCCTTGGCTACCCATTTTTTTCTAAATTTACAGTTCCAAGAAACAGGATCCATTGAAGATCCCTTTATTTTAATTTTAAAGTATTTTGAGAAATATTTTCCAGTCAGACAAAGGAATGCAATGTATTCTCCTTGGCAACTACCATGAGATCTTGATATCTGACTGACTTTGCAAGGGATGTAGAGTGCTGAGCCAAGCAGCAAGTATATCACTCACACTGGCCATTTAAAGTGCTGGTTTTGCATAGTGAACATATCGTGGGGGTCATGGGACATGGAACTTGGGAATCAGCAACATAAATCCCTAGGAAACCAGACTTCATTCATTCTGCTGTCCATGGAAAATTTTGTTATGTGAATATGTGTTTGCTGAAGCAAGTTCTATTATCTGGAAAAGGAGGAGGCCAAAGAAACAGTAATTGGAATGAGGAGCAGAGGAAGAAGGTGAAGTCAAATAAATGAATCAAAATTAAAGTGCCAGTGTGTGTACTGATACCAGCCGAGCTTTCATTCTTTTTCACAAACATCCAGAGAGAATTAAACAGCTATTGTAATAGGTGTCCTGCTGTTGATTTGGAACAGGAAGAGGAAAATAAGGATCTTCAGTAACTCATTGGAGCACAATGTTAAGGTGTTACCCTTGGGTGGAGTTGAGATGGAGTAGGGCTCAGTTCAGGATCCCACAGGGAAAGAGGTTATTCCTGGGCAGAACACGTGGGCTTTTCCAGGAACATAAGATATAGTCTTGGAGAAATCTCAGATGGCAGAGACTTATGGATACACCCACCTTTTCAAATTTATCAATATTTTTTTGTTTCCTTGGCCATTTATTAGATATAATTTGTTTGGCTTATGCTTCTGTTGTTTAAACATAACAAAAGGATATTTTATAAATTAGTGATGGGTCAGGAAACTGTCACATCAGCTGAAGCCAGAACAAACACCTGGTCTTTATTCTATCCAATGATTTATTGTGTTGGGAAACTTGCCACAACTGAACTGTGTGATAATTAATAGACTATGAAAAATGTTATCAAATGCTTTTATCAGCTACCAGGCTGATAAATTATAAATGTATTAAATCCAGTAGAGAGAGGAAAATAGCAATTCCAGCACTTGAGGAAGCAGGTAGATACTTTCTGCAGCAGTGCACTGGACTGCTCATTTCTGTCCAAAGAGGACGTTGCAGATAGGAAGACGAGCTGAAAGGAGCTATTCTGATCAACAGTTGAAAGTAGATATTCTGTGGAGAGGCTAAAAGTGCTTGTCTTGTCTAGTCTGGGAAAATAAAAGGCTGAAACAGAAACTTCTCTCTGCAAATATGTTCATGGATTTTAAACCAAAAGATAAAGTTTACGCAAAATCACAAAATACAAAATGTTCCTGCTTGAATTAAGGCTGAAAATTACAGGAAAGGTTCTAATTTTCATGAGATTAGACCTCGGAACAGTTTCAGACTATAAAAACCCCCAAATTTATATGGGAATATGGGAATAAAAATCTAGTTAGGTGTAATAAACTTTGTTTATATTATAAAAAATTATTAAAGAAGACTACCTGCTATAGCAGTGAAAAGGCTTCTGGTAATCTATCTGTATTACTAGTGAACAGAATAATGTATATAAATATTAACTGCTTAGAGTATGGTATTTTAGAGCTTCTTTTTCTTATAAAGTATATTACTGATAGCCTCCAAGTCTTTCCTTTTAAAAGTTATAGGACAAAAAGCAAACTACATCCCCATAAGAGAAAAAAATTCTTCTGACAATACTTCGAAATAGTGCCAAAAGAGAAATAAAACCTGGTGAAAGAAGACAAAAGGGCACTTGATTTAATAAGACGCCTTTCTGATTTCTACTGGACATATGTTTCATTTATAAGCATACTGAAACAAAATGTCCTGCACACAGACTGGCGCAATTGTGACATAGTAAGCTCAATAAAGGGATGCATGTCTCATTACATCAACTAAGAAATTAGTTGTTAAAAACGAAAATGTCAAGAATGGTTTAGATTGTGAAATTGGGCCTGAGACTGATCTGCAACAAACTTATATAGTGTACTGTAGAACATAAGTAAAACATATTGCTACTCAACAAACAGGCAGCTAACCAGGCAGTTAGTAGTTTGTGTGATTTTGTTTTCCTAATTTTTTCCTGGCAGTAAAGTTTTCTACAGTTAAATTTGTTTTCGCTGAAGAACGGCATGAAACTTGTGGTGATTTTCTGTTATTGGGAGGAGAGCCTTATAAAGACAAGGAGTTAAATATCATACTCTTGTCGGGAAATGGAATGGTGTCCGGGTTTTAGAAAGGTAAATTACTTTTTGGTAGAATTGTTTCGCTAAAGTTTAGGGCTTGACATGCTTCAGTGATCACATAGTTGAACCTACACAGTGAATGAGTAAGACAAAACTACTCACAATCACATACACCAGTCTTTGTTCTCATCAAAGGCATTTGTTTTTATGGAAGTCAACGTGGAAAAAAAATACTTTTCTGGTATCTTAGATAAGAAAGACACCTTTGAACTTCTTGTTCTGGTACAAATGTTCAGTATGCAGGTACATGCATTTGTAGAGACACATGTATGTTCACAAGCATACAGAATAGGTTGTAGAAAAGCAATTATTCTTGGCCTGATGATCCTAATTAGAGTCATCTACTCTCTCTTACAATCATCTGCTGAATAAAAAGGGAAGACGAGCATGGAAAAATTGCAAGTCAGATGCACAAATCACTAATTCCTTCTGCAGTCTGGAAGGGAAACAAGGTGTCAAGTGATGTTGAGCGGCCACTTCCTCCAGGTAAGGGACTGCCTTCAATAGCTCACGTAGAATAGAGACAGTTAAGTCCCCTCTGCTGGGACTGGCCGAGGCAGAAGGTTACTGATGCAGGCATACACATCACTCTCTCTGGTGCATAAGCACACACGCATTCATGGATCCCCTGAGCACCAGCATGACCC
Source organism: Oxylabes madagascariensis (assembly GCA_013400675.1). Lineage (NCBI taxonomy): Eukaryota > Metazoa > Chordata > Aves > Passeriformes > Timaliidae > Oxylabes > Oxylabes madagascariensis. Next base: position 17,223 of record VYZR01114003.1, read on the forward strand.
CTCTGATGGTCACCTGCCTGCATCCAACCCTCTCTTGCCTCCTCCACAGGTCTCCCAGTTGCTGGTTGGTCCAGATTGAGGCTGCAAACACCCATGCACTCACACTCTCATTCCACAGATGCCCCTTGTTCACAAGGCCCCCTTGTCAGCGTGATGCCCCAGCCTGAGGCCCCCTTATTCACTGGCTGGTCCAGCTTGTGGTTTGCTGGTAAGCACACACACTCCCTCCCTGCCCCATACCCCCACTTTGCAGGAGATGCAGACACTCACCCCAGCAGCTGGCACAGACACCCAGGCTGTGACCCACAGCCCCACTCCAGCCCCTGGTGCAGAGCCCCTCTCTCAGCTCACTCACCCCTGGGAGGGACAGACTATAGTGCTCATGCAGAGCTCAAACAGACAAACACACTCATTGGACGTGTTTACATTCAACAGGTCCCTTCATAGCCTTTTCTGCCTACTGACCTCTTTGTTCCTCCATGCATCCCCTTCGCCTGTGTTCCCACAGGGATTCGCACAGCTTATCCCATTCCTGTAGCTATCTTAGTCCAGGTCTCCCCTTGGCCTACGGTCCCAGCTGTTGCAAAGCCCAGGGTCTTGGGACTAGATCCCTTCCAACCCAAATAATGCAAAGGTAAGCCCAGATTCCAACATTTACTTAATTAAAAAAAATTGTTAGCACAGGCAGAATACATCTGATTTCTCTGTGAGGTTTATTCAGCTCAACTAGACTTCATGGTGCAAATAAACTTCAGTGAAAATGAATGGAAAATTTCAAGTTGTCAGCTGGAGAGATCCAGGAGAATTTAACCACAGGAAAGTACCTTACTAATCTAGTCTGGGATGAGACTTTAATAGGAACTAGTAATTAATCCGACATAGAAAAAGAAGAGGCATAACTTGGAAGTCTGATAGATCTGTAGAGAATTTTCCTTCCCTGAGATACCAGATACAAATAAAGACATCCAGATTGAACTGGGAAGCAATGAAGGTATGTGGGCATGCAGTTACCTTTGGTCAGGTGCATTTTGGTCTGTTGAAGGAGGCTGACAATGTATGAACAGGCTCAGAATTGTGTAGCAAAGAGTGAAGAACAAGAAAATTTGAAGAGTGTCCTTGGGAAGATGCTGTTTCCAGGTATTTTTAAGGACAAAAGGCATAGCATAGATGCTTGCTGCCCATAAGAGGTGACCAACTAGGTTGCTGCCACACTGTCACCTGATATGCTAACAAAGAGATAAAAAGTGTAATACTGCTACCAGTAAGAACCAGAGTCCAGGACTCCCCTTCTGCTGAAGGACTCTGATCACTGGCCTTCACAGCCAGGCTTCCTCTCTCCCTGGCCAGGTGCATCTTCAGCATGGGGAACTGGCAGTGGGAAGTGCCTCCCTCTGGAATCCTGCATAGATGCCCTGTTTCTGTCTGCATTGGAGTCCCTTGGGCAACAGCAAAGGTTTTGCTCAGCAAAAATATATAATGAAGGCTATGTGTGGCAGGGTGTTTGTACATGGATGCTCTTCAGAGTTTTGGCTTCTCTATAATAGTTGCATTTTTGCTATTTGCAATCCGTTGTTCTTTCTTCTTCCTTCACTTTTTTTGGTCCATACAGAGTGTCTTGTCTCTGAACTTTACTGGGAAGATGGCCAGAATTGAGAGAGAAGGTATTTTAATTGCTGAGACTGCAAAACGTCACTTCACAGCTGGCAGACACAACTGCAGTCATGTGCCAAGGGCATGCCCACCTTTTACAGAAGAAACACGCAGAGCTACTGCTCGAGCAGAGGCCACTGTGCAAATCAGATTAACTTTGTGAACATGGTGGTAAGTTAGGAAAATTAATCCACAAACACCAGAGGTTTATGTCCAAAAAGAAGACAGAGGAGTCCTTTTACTTTATTTGAATAAAGGGAGAGGCCATGGGGCATTTCCCCTGGGGTCTCTCAAATTTTTGGAGGACGCAGCCCCCTTTTTATTCTAATTCCCTGGCCGCATTTCCCTCTCTCTTTCCCCATTGGCTAAGGTACTTGGGAGGTACAGACTGCCTGGAATGCCTAAGACCTAAGATTCCCCTTTTAATGTATAACCCTCCTAGTTTCTAATTCCTATGGGATTTATGAGTTTTCCCCATTGTTTCTTTCATCTTTCAATATCCAGTTTTATTTATCAGCAAACCTACGGTTTGTTTGTAAGGGCAATTATCTTCTTTTCCATTCATCAATCAATAGAATCCTTCCCATTGTTTCTCTTATCTCTCAGTGCTAGCTTTATCTACCAGCAGACCCACCGCTTGTTTGTAAAATCTTTTCGTTGCTCTCATAAGGGACACATGGCAGAAAACAATACTCAGAAGCATGTGGAGAACAGGAAGGAAAAGTAGAACACTCCCCCAAAATATGAATGGTGGGAATAATAGGGAATAAAACAAAGAAAAGGAACATTTTAGGAAGAGCAGTGCTTCTGAGAAAGCTTGACTGTATTAGAAAATACATTTCTTCTTCTTATTTGCCTCTTACTATGTTCAGGTTCTGTTAGAAAAGAAACCATGGCTCAGTCTTAATTTTTTCTTATAGAGGAAACCAAAATCCCTGAAAGTTTCTGTAAGTTAGACTCAAAAGCAGTAACAGTGTGTTCAGTAAATAATAGCAGATATTACATAAAAAATGAAGACCTGAGATAGTATTTCATACACTGTGAATCTTGTTAATATGAAGTAAATATGAACTTTACTTTTACTTTACAGATTGAGAATAAAGTCTTCATTTTCAAATTGGTCTCAAAACACCAATAATATGGTATGAAGAAAAAAATGGTCTTTTTAAAAGTTCCATCCTTTTTATCCTAATGCCATTATGCATTTTGAGCAGAATTTAGTAAATGTTAAGACATGTAATGAAACTACTCAGCTGTTAAGCCATGACATAAAAGTAGTGCTTTTCACAGGATTGTCTTTGTCAGTGATGTTGGGCTAAGGCTGAAGTTTGTCGGCAACCAGGGGCTGCAAAACAGTCCCTGTACTTTCCATTGACTTTTTTGGTTTCTGTGTGGAAGCCAAAAAGTGCTTCTGACTTTTTTTTTTTCTCCTATGACAGCCTACCATGTGCTGAGATATTTCACCCCATCTTGTGCTGCAATTTGAACCCTGATGTATTGGCAAGGCACTGCGTGCCCCAGAGCTCTGACGAGGGGACCATGAGGCATTTGTGCTCTGCCTGCTGTGGCTGGAAGGGGGTTGTCTTAGGTTGGTGACACATAAATAAAGCTGCAGGTTACAGAAATGTGTAGTGGGTTTAAAAGGGAGCCAGAAGCACTGGAGGACTGTGTTCATTGCCAAGCCTTTATATTATTTTCACTAAAGAGGAAGTGGCTATTTTTCCTTCAAGAGACTGGAGTTATAAACAGACACTTGTTCATCCAGTTCCTGCAATTCTGAAAGATCAGTGACTTGGCTGGCAAAATTGAGTCAAGAAACTGAATGCTATTCTTTGTGCTGACACTTAGAGGTATTAAGCTTTTTGCTCAAAAGCAAATGTTTTCTATTAATGTTTTAAAGCATAAAAAGTAGATTATTAGATTTAATCCTCTATCATAAGTCAGATGATTCAATTGCTTCTGTATTTAAATGAGAGCTTCTGTATTTAATTGATTCCCCAAGAGCTGTGGTCTTGACATTTGTTGTTGGAAAAGGAAGGCAAGCAGGTAAAATTTAGTGATTGAAACCAGCATAGAGACTAACACAGGAGAAAATTAATATAAACATAGTTATTAATCTTCTTTTCCTGTCTGAACATGTGACTGAGTGATCTGGTTTGCAGCCAAAATGCCCATATTCATTGCTTTGCTGTGTCATCATCTCAGAGGCATCTGTCAGATCAAACTGGAGAACTATTTGTATGTGATACAATACTTCATGTGGATTGAGGAAGTACTAAAAGCTGAAGTTCTAGTGTTGTAACATTTATAATGCATCTAAATAGAAAAGAAATGGCCTGATTTAGGGAATAAAGGAGGTAGCAAGAAGAAGGGAAATATGAAAACTATGATTTAGGAGCCAGGGTTCCATTTCTGGTCTTGCTGCTGGCCTTGTCAAATGACTTCTACAGGTGACACCTTCCTGCACCTCCTCAGTTTTCTCTCTAATGAGAGAAACTAAGGGGTGCTATTGTTAGCATGTATGTCATACAGTAATTATGGAAGAAATCAAATCTATGTTTGAGAGGCAGTGAAAAAACCCTCAGACTATATTACATTTCTGTCTACAGCTGAGCATCCTTGAATTTTGCATTAAAACACACATGCAGAGAGAAATGGATGTAACTATTTCACTAATGTGCATTTTCAACGTTGCAGAATCTGCAAGGTAAGCACTGAAGGACTGCTAAATCTAACACAAAGGCTTTACATCACATTTAAGTTGACTCTCTGCAGTGTCATTTTTTAAATGACATTAAACATTCTTCAGAAATAGTTTCTTTTCTCCAAACAGGGCCTG
>VYZR01114011.1:1789-12378 GCA_013400675.1 Oxylabes madagascariensis
CTGTTTGTCTGAAAGCTGCCACAACCAGTTGTGTAGGCATGTCAAAATGACTTTATACAGTATATCTGAAGCATTCGGGGGGGAGGGTCTGTTTTTTCCTCGTGTACCAAATTGTTGCTATTATTATTCTAAATTTCCGCAGCTTACGCACCTCCAAAAACCAGGCTACAGAGAGCTAAGGCATAATGAGGATCGTTGGTATCTTTGTATTTTTCAACATGCCAAAGCAGCACTAATTGTCACGTTTAAGCAAGATACAGTATTAGGGGTTGCTTAAAACACTTGTGGACGTAAAGCAGATGAATCTTTAAACTTTTAATCTCAGTAAATTATGCTCAGTGAACAGTAAGTAATGATATTTTCAAGAAGTTTCTTTGTTTGAATTGTATGAGTGGAGCTTTTTGATATATCTATTTTAAAAAATACATACCTGGGTCCACTGGGGGGAAATTTGCAAGGAAAATCTTGGCTATGCCTTTGGATTTATCCTATTTCCTTGAAGCTGGGTATGGGTCTGATCTGTGAGACAGGGAACAGGAGCTGGGTAGTCCTTTGTTGTTAAAAAGAGGGAAAGGGAGTTAGTCTAAACATTAGTAAGGGGCTGCAAAAGTTCACGTTTCAAGTGTGCTCGGAGTTCTGAAATTTGTGGAGATCATCAGTGCAATAAATGAGTTATTATTCCTTGCTGATATTATATAAACAAGTTTGGCACTCTAAGTGAATACATTATTATTGTACACTTGAACGTTCTGTGAATTTACTCTGTGAATTGGAAATTAAGGTCCTCCTATTACATGCTGTGTATGGTCCACTCCCAGTGTCGTTTCCACGTGTGTTCAATGTAAAGACAAAATGCATTAGGCAGCACTTTTGTAAGGTATTTTTATTTTACGTTTCTGCACTTGTGGCTGTAGCCGAGGAGTTTCTCATTGCTTCCTATGTGTGTTGTTTATTTATAAGCAACACCATCTTTCGGCAGCAATATCGATATGGAGCAGCCTTTTCGCACCTTCCCTGCCCCCTGCCCCCAGCCTTGATTCCTTTTGCTGCTGTTAAAATGGGCTTTACAGGTATTGTCTTTCTTCTGTTAAACTGTATTTTCTGTAAGGTGTTGGGGGTGTGTGTGTGTGTGTGTGTTTCCTTTATTACATAATGCAAGACACAGCTACACTGGGAGAAAGCTCGAGCTTTACAGACTCCTCAGAACCCGTACTTCCATGTAACTTGGCTGGGAGAGTTTGTTCATTGTTACATTGAAGCAGACTGAGTTACAGTACTCAAAAGTCTCCTACAAGTTTAACATGTTGTATTTGCAATGAAAATAAGCAGACAAGATGAACGTGTTGCAAAAGAATAGATGGGGAACTACAATAAAATAAAACAAAAGTAAAATAAAACTCATATAACTTAATTGTATTTTTCTGGGACTTTTGAAAAGTTTTACAACAGGGGAAAGATACTTCACCGTTGAATCCTATTTTAATGCAAAACACTGCCAGAAAATGATCATACTTGGTGCAAATGTAAATGTGATAGTAGAGTTTTTGCAAATCATTATGGAATTTATTTGTGTTGGTGCGTGGAATTAATTTCTCCTGGGTTACTGAGTTAGGTACTGTTAATTTAAAATATGCACATACCTACCTTGTTACTGCAAAACTAACTTTAAAATGTTTTAGTGTGATATTCTTAGTTTTGCCTAGAAGGTTTTACTGGGAAATAATGAACATATGCTAGTGTACTACTTCTAGAGATTTTCTTTTCTATTTTGATTGGTGAAGGGTTGTGTTATAAATCACAGTAAGGTATTCTCCCAAAACTTTTTGAACTTTAAATCCAGATTTTTTTTTTTTTTTTTGATAGCATGACAGAAATGTAAAATCTAATATACGAAGTAACAAAGCTTTTCTTAAAAACCTAAAATATTATAAATTTGACTTTTGATTGCAGACACCAAATTAACATTTTCCTTCATGAGGAAATCTATTGTCTATATGACCATACAAAAAAGTCATGTTTTCATCAGATAAATCAGCATTCTGTATTTATAAGTTTAAAGTTTGAAATGCATAGACACTGCATTATATTTTTAAACCCAAAACTAGTAGATTAATATTTCTTTATAAATAGGTTGATAAATAACTGGCTAGTTACCTTTCCTGACATTAAAACAGGTAAAGAATATAAAGTATTCTCCATTGTGCCATTTTTTTTTTTAACAGCCCTCAGGAATAATATGTCTCTAATCTTCCTACTTGCAGGCTTTATGTTTTCTATTTGTTTGCAAACACATCATGAAAGAGTGCAATTATAAAGCTTAACTTTGTTATATATTTGTATCTTAGATTTTGCTCCATAGAAATGCTGTACTCTCAGTTACCCACATCAGTGAAGTAAATCAATGTATTTTCCATTCAGAAAACAAATTCTTGCTTTTTAGCTGATATTTTTATTGATCATTAGACATTAATATTTCATATTTTAATAGTGCAGTGTAAGTGGTTCATATTGTTATGCTTTTGAATAAAAGTTACAAATATATTTATAAAATACTTTCACTTATATGAAAGAAAAAGAACCCTAAACATCGAGGAACACTTTCAGTTTATCAAGAAAACATTGGTCTTGTAAAAATAGCTTTATTTCTCAGTAGATTCTGCTGCGTTTTAAAACTTTAGAAGTGAAACAGAGCTGTTTTGTTTTGTCTTATGGCTTTGTTGGTTTTTGGTTTGTTTCTTTTTTAGCAAGGATTTAATTCATATGAACTAAGCACTTTGTTCTATATGTTCTAAATTCCAGCAATGAGATAAATAAATTGCTGGATTGGATGGAACATAATTATTGAATTTTGGCAGAACTTCAGTGAACTCTGCCATGAAAGATTAATGTGCACAGTGCGCTCTTAGATTCTAAAGTAACAGAGTAAGATAAGGGGAGTGCATAACAGGCTCCAACCTTTGTGGTTTAGAGAAAATAGAAAACCACGCGCAAATGTTAACTTTTGGTATAAACTGCTAATGATAATGTTTTGTCATCTGGGTGATAAAAACTACAGGAGTAGACAAGAAAATCCAGTTTAACACAAATTCTCTCCCCTTCTTTCTTGCTCTGCTTCCCGTTTTTCTGGACGAGAATAGCCACAGTTGCTCTATGTTCGTAGGAAATGGAGAACAGTGCAGGCAGGGTACTCGCAGTATCCAGTAATGTAATGTCCTGATGGAATCCCTCCACATCCGCATGTGTCGTATGTGGGTTTTTACTACAGTCACGATTTTGGTTTGTGATTATAGTGCATCGCTTTCAGAATGCAAGTAAAATTGTACTGGCTGGATGAAGGCTACTTGGAGTCATAGTAGTGATTGTTAATATTCCCTCTCTCTTCTTTCTCTACCAAACCTTGATTGTTTAAAACATTTGCTTCAATTGACAATTTGTGGTTATAATCGCAAAATCTTATTCCTCTTGGCTTTTAAATAATTACTGCACCCAAATAATGTTTTTAATTGAGAACAAAGATGTACATTGTCCTGCCAGTCAGGCTCCCTTGGCAGGACCAATGGGACTGCAAAACCTTTTTAGTATTTTCAGTCAGTTTGCTATAGAGGAGAACAGGCACGACATCCACCCTGCTCTGGGGAAAGCGCTGCCGCTTTGCCGACTGCTCCCTGCTCCTGGGAGCAATCCCTCTGCCTGCTCAGCCTCTCCAGCACCCAGAACCTGAGCCCACATGTTTTCTCTTCCTCAGATATATGCAGCAGCAAGTACCAGCCCCTGGCCCTGGAGCTGGTTTCCAGGAGGGCTCAGGGATTGGCGGCACAATGGGCAGGCTCCAGCATGGCTGCAGACACAGGAGCTGCCTGACTGACTGTCTGGGCATGGGGATATGGCTCAGTGCACCCAAAATGCCTGGAATCAGAGGGAGTGAGGCAGGGAGGATGCATAGTAGGATTTTTCCTCTGTTTGCTCCTTGCTTCCAGACTGTTAACCTGCTGCTAAGGCTGCGTGTGCTCAGCTCAGCGTTTTAAAATGGCAGGTATCCAGAATCTTGGATATATTTCATGATTTCAGAGACGTTTCTTCTCTCCTTCCCGGTCACCTCCTTAAACTCATGATGACAGTGTTATGAGTGGGATAGTTAAAGAGGTATAAGGGCAAGGGACTGATCCAATAACCATTGCAGTCAGCAGAGAGAATCCCCCTGACTACGTGTCTTTGGATCCCACACCCCGTGACATGGCTGCCCTTAGTTCCTGGTGGCACTAGCAGGACTAGCATTCTCATCCTACTCAAGCAGCTTCCTTGTCTTCATTGGCACCCCTCAAAGAGGAAGGTTTACTGAGTAAAAGGCTTGAATGTGTCCTCCTTGTGTTGTAAAGAAGCAGAATCTGAGTGCTTTTTTTGGCTGTCTACAGTCCTTTTCCTTGTCTTTCTCCCCTTCTGGAAATGACTCTTGTTCCTGACCTTGATTTATCAATTCATATCACCATTTCAAGTGGAGTTCAGTATGTGCAGCTACCTGTCTTCTGGGGTATCCCCATGAAAATGCTCTGTTTGTATGTCCATGTATGTCCACGATGAAATGAATTTATATTCTAGGTCTATTGTTTCGATAATCAGGCACAATTTTCTTTCAGTAAGGTTGATTCCAAGATACCTTCATCTTCAAAACCAAAAAAAGGATACTTTTATCTTTTTTATAGAGCCATAAAATGCTTCTTTGTTTGCCCTATAAACGTGTTTAGTTGGAAAAGCTTTAACAAGTTATATTCAGAGTGTGTTTGTATTTTAAAGTAGACAATGATCCTTTTTTTTTTTTAAGTAATTCACAGAAATGAACATTGTTTTTAGCAATGTAAAAACGATAACTAAAGGACAGTAGTAAGAGTATTGTGCCTTCTTTGCATGGCTAGTAAATGTATTTGCAGTGTGAAATCATGTTATGCTTTTACAGCAGTGGAGTTATGGGCTGTTAAAATACTCAGTCTTAGAATATTGTAGATATTGCTGTAAAAGTTGTATATAGGATCCAGTGAACACCTCCTGTATAACTTCAGTGCCTAATAGTGGGCTGAATGTTGAAATGCCTACCAGGTGTCGCATGTGAGGCTCCGAGATGACCAGACAAAAAGGTAGCTTAAAGCAAAGCCTGGTGTTCCCTTTGTGCTGCAGGAGGAGGGCTCCCAGGGGTGCTGAGCTGCCCCGGAGCAGCTGCGTGGAGCCAGGCGGGAGGGAGAGCAGAGCGAGGGCAGGAGCCAAGCCAAGGCGCTTGTGGCCGCGCAGAGCATTTGTTCTGCCGGGTAGAGAGGGAGCCCAGCGGCTGGTTTGGGATCTGAGCTCTGCTCTGAGCCTTTCTCAGAGCGGGGCCAGTGTCTCTCAGCTGCCATCCCAGAGCCCTTGGCAGAGTGTGAAGTTATGTGGGCAGAGCACTGGGAGAAGGCTCAGTCCTGTGAGAGATCCTCTGGGGCTTCATGAATTGCGGCAGAATTTAACATCTGAATTACATGCAGAAAATATGAGACAGGTGAATGTGGGTTCTTAGATCTATAACTATGTGGAAACCTTTCTTTCAAGCATGGTAATGGATTATTAAGCAGTATAAAGTATACTGAATGTGTGGGTGCTTTTTAAGTTACCTGCACATTGTGCAGGTCAGCAGACCAAATTATCCTGAAACATAATCTGTAAAATGACGTACCTTGTGTTTTACAAATTTGCACATCCTGTTGTCCGTTTCTGAGGAGTCTGTCCCTGGGCATGCCATGTCTCCCGAGGGCTGAACATTACAAAAGTTTGACCTTTCCCTTCCACTGAGACGTACAAAAGCTTGCATGTCAATATTACAGTCTTCCAAAATATAGAAAGAGTGTTGTGAAGAAGAAGATTTTTGCAGACATCTGAAACATTTTTTTTTAAAATTGTGAGAAATGAGGAACAGTGATGTAAAGAAAGCTGTTATACTTGGGTGGGGCAAGAGGGAGTAGGGGAGGAAGGTTTGAGTTTAGAAAACCCAACCAAGTCGTATAACTCACAATGTTTGCAAACTATGAAAATATTGATGACAGAATTGAAATTGCGTTATGCTGGCAGATCACAGCTGAAATTGCTTTCTGTGGTCTCAGAGCATGGCTGAAGCAGCAGAGAATTTGACTAAAATACCACTGTTTTAATAGTGGGAAAGAAACAAGTACCGGAAAGGAATTCCAAATACCTACAAGGTATCTCATTTGGGGACACGCATTAGTTTGGTAAATTCCAATTCCCAGACTGGCAATAATGATTGTTACTGTATACCCTTTATGACTTTCAGAGCAAGAGAAGCCAACTTGAGGAGCATGCGTATTGTGATACCCTCAGTGGTAAGTACCCTAACTGCAATCAAGTTTATTACATTTTTGTAGAGTGGAGGCCTTTTCAAGACCACACTTGATGCAGCTTAGTCACACAACAGCTTCAAATGGCATTCTGGAATAATAGGGCAGTAATGTGATACAGTCTATAATGAAAATCATTGTAAAGCACAGGTGGTTGCAAGCATTTGTGTGGTCAGATATAAAACCTTCGCTATGGGTACAAGCTACTGCTTTCCCACTTGAGGAAAGTATAATTAAAAGTGGTTTCCAGATGTGCTGGCACACATCTGCTGTTTTTAAAAGGGAATTTTGCAAATACAAACTGAACTGTATTGCATTCATCGTTATAAAGCTGTTGATGGTTTTTCAGGTAATAAAAAGATTGGAGGCATCAACACTCCCACTGTAAAATCAAGGTGTCTTTAGACAGCAGCATTTTTGTGTTCTTAAGAACATTGTGTTCTTAGGATATCCTGTGAGTAGTTCATAGCTGAGTTGAGGCAAATATGCAAATTTTTTCTGGACAAAAATTAACACTTATTTCATGAAAACATGAGAGTTGATTCCTTGCTAGTGATTTCATTTTTTACTGGGTAGATGTAGCAAATTTGTATGGTTTTGCCTGTTTTTTTTGTTTTCAGTGTAGTGAATAAATGATATTGAAAAACAGTAGGATTCAGTTTCTTTAAACAAATTTTTAAGATGTGGTAATAATCAGGAAACAAGAAAAATATGATATGTTGAAAATAGACCTTTAATTTCACTTCACACAGCAGATAAAACTCTACTTCCGCTATATATCCTTAGTTGAACTATCTGGAAGAAAATAAATCAGATAAAAATTAGAAAAGGTAATAGGCTTTAAAATATTGCTGAGAGAAGATTACAGATCTTTTGTTTTAGCTAAATAAACAACCTGTTTGTCCTAATATCCCACTAATTTTGGTAAATTTAGTACTTTCCCTGGAAATGTTGTCAATAAAATAAAATCCCTGTTTCAGAAGTAAGTTTTTGCAGTTCCAGAAATTTTAGTTACTGCTGCTGCCTGGAATAAGCACAAGGGAAGAATGTTTTGCCTGCCACCTTCTTATGACTCTTCTAACATTGTAGAGCTACTCATAACTATGATTTTGAATTGGTTTTGAAAAAAGTGAAGGACATCTTAACTATTGGCCAGGCTGCTAAATGATGAGAGAATGTTTTTAGGATGTCCTGTGTAATATTGCCACACCTTTGCACATATTTTCTTTACTTACTTCCACAGACGTGATTTGTAGGCTCCCTTTTCAAGTGAGAGTCTAATTCTTAGCAATTATCTTAGGGAAATACTGACACTGAGTAAATCAAATAGATTTCTGGATATTTCCTCCTAGTTGGACTCTTTCCTACAGCAGTTGCTTTTTACATTTAAATCTTTCTTTCTTGACTAAGCATAATCTAAAACCTGTTTTTAAGTGTGTAAATGTTGGAATAATTTGCAGGAGATTTAGTCAGAAAAATGGCCACTGAGATCGAATAATTTTTAATGTAAAACTTAACATATTGTCTGTGCTTAAGTTTTTGGATTGGCTTTTCTGTCTGATATCTTTTAAGTTCTTACAAAGGCATTGATGGATTCAGAGAGGGATGCAAAAAACAACCTCGGTAGCAAATTGCCTTGTGTGTTTGACTTTTCTGGAATAATATAATAACTTGCTGTGGTCCTGGTGCTGCTAAACAAGAATGCTCTGGCTTTAGTAATTTCATGCCTCTGAGACAAAGGGTTCAGATCATCTCATTGCATCTGGTCTGTGAATGGAGACTTCTTGAGGATGCAATGAAATGGATGGCAATCAATAAGAAGGATACTAATAACATCATAGTGCAAATGCTGATTTCATCAATATTGCTAGTACATCTGACCTTTTTCTTTTAATGCGTATACATTGTGATGGCTCTGGTATATTATAAATGTTCTATTGTGGCATAAAGACTTCAAATTTTTGCTTCCAGTGACAGTTTTACAAGGATATATTTACTAACACATACACATACGTTTGATATTAAACCACATTCAAATCACTGTTTACCCAGGAGGTAGGGTTTTAGCACTGAACCGTTACATTTGGGTATTTTTCTGGCAAAATGCCATTTGACATGAAACTTAGAAAGGTCTAAAAGAATATAGACATTCAGATGTGAAAATGTGCAAAATGAACACTACCTGGCACTTAAATTACACTCTGCTGCAATTAAGACTTGTTAATAGTCACTCCTCTGAACTGGCTGCTCACATCAGAGATCAGCCCTGGCCAGACCCTCACGGTTTTGTACATAACCATTTTTGAACAAAGGGTCAGTTTCCATAGAAGGTCAGGTGGGTTAGAAAAAAGAAGTAGCTCACTGAAAAAATAGATTATTTAAATGTTGGGGAGGTTGCATCCTTGGCAACTGCAGAATTTTAAGTCTTTTAATTATTCCTATTATTTGAAAAGTAAAATGCTGCCCTGAGTGGAGGAGATGTGGAAAAGTGTTTTGGGGCTGTCATAAGGGGGCATGAAAAAGACACTCCATTGGATGGCAAAGACCCTGCCCTGACCCATAGATGCAGGAGTCAACCCACCAAAGATGTATCACCCCTCAAAGGCAGCAAACCTGTCCAATGTAGCTCAAGCAGATGAGGCACTGCTCCTCTGGGATATAAACCTCTTCCAGACATACAGTACAATTCTATAAGAGGTCAAGGAGTTCATGGCTGTGGGTGGAGAACCTGTTATATATATATGATACCATTGCTACTATGTATTGCCAATTTGGCAAGGATTTCCTCTTTTGAACATCTATATCCTGTTTTTTGGGTGGTATTCTGGATTCACCAAGTGCAGCGCTCCCTATTTCACTATGAAAAAGAATTGAGAGTCCCTGTTTGATGCTGCATTTTATCTCTATTTAGAACTATTTTTCTTTTCTTGGGCTTTGAACCGTTGTTGTTAATATTTTCTTGTAAATCAGAAGCATTGCCAGCACTTTTTATGCCTCCCAGACACTAATTTTTAAATTTAAGACTGCTGGCTGTGGCTTCACCATCAGTTGCTGTAAGAATATGGTCTACAATGTTAGAAGTCTTGGATAAGGCCTTGGGAAGACTAAGCCACCAGGGGGAAAAAAAAAAAAACAAACCAACTCTTTAATATTAAGAATTACGATTTTTAAAACTTATGTCCCTAGGATGAAAAAATTCAGGGAGAAGAAAGACACATTCAAAATATTGCTAAAAATAATCTTCAAGTATTTTGATGAAATGACTTTGCAGGACTTGAAGGCAGATTAAGAAAGTAACTATTATCATGTGTGTCAAGATTTTTTTTTAAAGTTTCATAGCTTTTTGATCTCTGAAATAGGAAAAGCATTAACTATCGTTTATCTTATAGATAAAGGTCAAGAGGAAGGTGAATCAGATCAAGTCATGTATTTGCTATCAGAATATATTGAAATATTTTGTCTTGTTTTTGTACATCTGTATTAATCTTCGTGAGTAAGAAAACACAAAAGATAATTTTGAACTTTGCAAATAACTTTCTTTTCAAAGAAAGTCTTTTTTTGAGACAAAATTGTCTAAAATATTTCCTGCTTACTCTATCATGTGACAAACGTATATTTTGCACTTCTTCAATTGTTGTGCTTGTGATTTTGTACAATGTGAAACATTAACTAATTATCAGTTTAAGCTGTGATTTTTCACATTCATTCTTAGAGAATGAAGTACATGATAGTAGAAATATATGGAAAATCTAGTTTCAAAGGCTTTGGCTGTGGATAAGCCTCATATGCTCATGGAAATAAGACCACTGAAACCATCAGAAGTGGTGTGCTTAGCGATTTACTTGAGGTCAGTATGTGTAACACCAATATAAATATATTTTATAAGACCTGCACACAGATAGTTGCACTACAAATAATCTTGAATACAGCCATGCAGTAATTGTTGCCCTTTCACCTCCTTTGGGTTTTCCCCCAGTGCTTGGGAAACTTGTGCAGTGCATGTCCGTAGCCAGAGCAGCGTGAACAGCAGCAAGACAGAGTCTTTGGGATACCAGAGGTGTTCTCCAGGGAGGCCCCATATCCTGCTGTCCAGCTGGATGGCTCTGATCACTGCCAGTCCCTCAACAGAAGTGAGAGGTAATATCATCCTGTGGATCATGTGCAATAGTATACAGAGGTATTCAAGAAGATTTCAAGATTATATTTCTGTAGGGTGTG
>VYZR01114012.1:15073-28892 GCA_013400675.1 Oxylabes madagascariensis
CGTATTTAACAGTTTGAGGAACTATAATAATTGTCAGCTCATCAAACAGATCTAGGAAGAAATCACTATGCCAATTTTGTGCTCAAGAAATATTCTAAGTCTGAAAATGCTCCCAGCTCATTATTGACTTGAAGTGCTTGATTATTCTAAGCCCACCCTGAGATACTGTCCCCAATGAGACAAAGTAAAATTATCACTCATATCTGATAGATCTCACCACAATTTAGGAGGAAAAAAACCCCAAAACACCAAAAGAGAAGCNACACTACAAATGCTAAGGCTTTATTGCTGTAAGGAAAACAACCCCCCTTTTTGTCCAAGATGAAACAGAGAGCAGGGGATGCATTTATAGTGACACAAGATCAGAGTTAAGGAGCTAGGATATTCTCTAGCAGGGTTCAGACAGCTCTGAATCAGTTCAGAGCTACACTACAGATGCTTTAACATACAGCTCCCTCGCTCTTTAGAGAAGTTAGTTCACATGTCCACCAAAATTCTAAGCAAAGGTCACAGTAAAAATGTGGCGCTTCTGGATTTCATTTAAGGTAGCCTCCAGCAATCTCTCTCCCTGATTACATGTGTTGCTACTACAGCAAAGCAAAGGGGAAACTTGAGTCATGCAGTAGCACTGGGTTGGCCTTTACTATGAATATTGTGGGCACGATTATCAGCAGGAAGTAGTTGTAAAAACAGGCCGTTGTTTTCAAACTTCTTTTCAGAGCTGGAACAGTTCAGGAGAACATACAACAGCTGAAAACAGCAGATAATACTTAATATGTATTCAAAAATTATACAATCGTAAGATAAATGTTTTCTTTGAGGCTGGAAGAAAACAATGATCATTTCACATATGGAGACTGCTACCCACATGGAAAAGCTCCTAAAGGGATGGAAAGCTACTGGTACTGTAGATATACCCATGCAAATAACAGGGTACAAGGGGATTTAGGTTATAAATGTGCCCAAATTAAAAAAAAATAATAAATGGAAAAGAAAAAGGATTAACAATTTTAACTGCTTTTCCTTTCCTATTAATTCTTTAAGCAAGTTTCACCAAGGTATGCAACTGACTGTCCATCACTAGAAATGTCTAAATGTCGAAATCAAGATGACATAAGTTGCTTTTAAGGATAAAAGCATTATTTCAAAAAATTAAATTAAAGGGAATCCTTTGGCCAACATGATGCAAAAGGTCAGACAGAGTGGCCAGAATGTTCCTTTTCTGCCTTTATAATCCAACAATCTGTGGATAATATGAGAACTCCATGATTCATAGCAATAATGACCTCATTCACAGCACCAGAGGAAACAAAAATTCGTGAAGAAATGAATAGTACCGGAAACCTAAAACCCAAAATACCAAAACAAGCATGCATTTGTACTTCAGAGAGACCTAAATTTTACATATTCCAGCAATCCTAAAGTACTTGTGCAGCAAAATCCCCCTGATTTTCAATAACATCTAGCAGGAGGCAAACCTGCCATTTGCAGGAATAAATTGTGCAAGAAGCTGTTAAAATAACAATTATCATTTACAATAAAGTTGTTATCCCTCCTAAAAAAATCTTTAAAAAATTAAAATCTTTAGTGTCTGACAATCTACAGTAATCAGGAAACTTTCAGGTTATTTCATGTTACTGTTTCAAAATCCTTCCACTGTGTAGGATGTCATATCTGGGAGACACAGGCCCGTATTACGAAGCAAGGAGAAGACAAAGGGTCTAGCATTTATTTTAATTAGTTAGTTTTTGTAAGTTACCCTTGGAACATTTTTTACTTATTTTTACAAGCTTACTACAAAAGCAGCCATACCATGGAAGGAGGACTAGTGCCAAGGAACTGTGACTGCAAGCCACTCAGCAGAAACTTGACATCCATAAAAGTCCTGCTGACTGTAATGAAGTATCACCTTTATTCAGCTTAAATGAAAATGTTTTCTGTTTCTCACAAAAACCAAAACCAGACCCATTAAATATATAAAATATTTAAACATAATCTCACTTTCTGTACTCAACAGCAGCATTTCAGCTGGTTGCAAATAAAAAAGCAAAGCTTAATAAGAAACATGCCTGAAAAGCAAAAAAAAAATCAGAATATTAAAACAAAATTTTCTCAAGTTCTTAATGGAAAGAAATATTGGCCATTTCAGTGTCAGGGCTCTGGATAAAGTAAATAACAAATGGGAACTTCCCAGAAACACTTTCTTTAACAAATACATGGAGATAAGACAAAAGGGAGGGTGAGCACAGAATTGGGGTGATACCAGGGTGAAAAACTAGTGATAGAATTTGGCTGGCTCAGAACTCAGTTTTCAGCCTTCCAGACTGACACCCAATTCACAATCTTCCCCTTCCATAATTTCATACACCATGTGATTTCTGATTATACCTTATCAGGGTTGTACCTCTGCCGCTTTACAAACTTTTACCATTTTAATTAGCTATTAATTGAGACTGACTGACAACGCTAATTGTTTAAAGTAAACATTTCTCTTTGCAATGACACCGAACTAAAACAATTAGAAAATAATACCCAAACTCAATTCTTTTGTAGAAAACTCATTTCTGACAACTCTAATGAAAGCTTTGCCCTGAGGCTGAATCCCCTCAGAGCCAAAATGTCTTCAGTCTCCAATTTTGCCTCTGCAAAGAAATACACGTAGCACAGGCTGCACAAATAAAAACAGCGCTTAACAAATGAAAGTGCTAAGCACAAATGCCGTTTTTATAAAAAGCAATCTTTATTTATGTGTAGATTAATGCATGATAAAAAAAGAACTGAATTTTCATCTGCGGGGTTTTTTTCTTCTTTGCACACAGCTGTATGACTGTGCTCCATAGAAGTGCATTGCACTAAATTCTGTACTCCAAAATCCCCAATTTGAAACCGAACAGCAGTGCCCCACTCCTTCCCCAGGTCTGTGAGGAGGTTTCTGCAGCAGTTCTCTTTCAGCACGTGCAGCCTCACCACCTGCACTGCCAAGGCAAAGTCAGCAGCAGTAATTCAGCATCGTGCAAGCACCAGGCAGATCAAAGAGCAGACAGGCATCTGGGGCTGCATTCAGCCTGCCCGGTTCCCTGGCATCAACTCAAAGGGTTACAAGTGGAGCTTTCTGGCTCACCTAAGACCTGAACAGCCTTTGACACCAGCTCTCCCCACCTGCATCTCCAGCAGCTGCAGACAAATCTGGGCTGCTGCAGACGGGAGGGGATACAAGGCCTGCGAGCTACATCAACCTTCAGACTCCAACGCACATTCAGTTCACTCTTTCCTAAATTACTGCTCCAGCTTTTCTCAGTAATTGTCTTCAGAGTCATTGCCATTTAGAGGAACATTTTCCAAAGCACCCAGGCTGGCTGAATACGCAGCGAGCGTTCAGCACTTCTGAAAACACTGCCCTTGGAGAACGTGGTCTTCAAAGGACTGGGGCTAAGCTGTGCTCCCAGTGTTACTGACTTCAAGCAAAAAACCTGTTTTGTGGGGTAGTGCCAAGTATTTACATAGTCACATGTAAATTTATAACACACTGCAACCCAACAGAGAAAAAAAAAATAAATAAATTTCTCGTCTCAGAATGCTTGCACAGTCAACTTGCAATTATACAGGGTTTCAAAGGGATGAAATATGCAAAGAATATCCATACTAAGCCCCTGAAAGATTAATCTAGTTAGTATATTTGCTTAGGGAAAAGAAAATTTAGGCATAGAATGAAAATGTAAATATTAATTTAAAAGTTCTGAGAGACATGAGGTTAATCTTCAACTTGAATGATGTGGCCATGTATAAATAACAGTTGGCTATATTCAAACAACAAAAAGTCTCCAAACAAGAAAGAGAGACCCCGTCCCCTGAACAGTAAATTGAACAAGCACTGGTGAGGGAAAACAAGAGGTTGCTAGGAGAAGCAAGGTTTAAGGAAGAACTTAAAAGAAGAGCAGGGCCAGCAGATGAGAATGGGAGAGAGGCAGCAGGAAAGGAGCAAAGCTCAAGCTGCAAGAATAAAAAGAAACCAGAATAAATTGTAAAATCACTGCAGAAAACACAAGCAGCTGTGAAAGTGCACAGTCCAAAAATCTGCAGAGAGTGACAATTCGATAATAAAGTGGGCTTTTACAAAGAACCTGGGAAGGAGGACATTGATAGTAAAGATTTAAGTAAATGTAAAGGAGTTCAGTTCTCTCTTTTCTGTGTGTACGAAGTCTATAAAGGTTATGACTCTTGTACCAATAGTGAAAGAAAAGTTCCAAGGAAGTCAGAGGTGCAGACTTAGAAGAACTATTCTGAGATGGCTCTCAAGTATTCAGCACAGCAGCAATGCACACATTTGGAAACACGAAGCAGCTGGCCGAGAGAAGCAGCAGAGGAAAATCACTGCATGCTCAGAGGTGGCAGAGGAAAACCAGCAGTGTCATGAGCCTGACACTCTGCTTTTTCAAAAAACTCCAAATGCAAGAGTTTGGAAATATGTAAAAATATGAAAAAAAAAACCCAAAAACCAAACCTGCCATAACTACCTTGACTGCAGTTCATTACCACCCCCTCCCCATGGCTGCTATTTGTGCAGCAACACGGCAAACCAGCCAAAGAAACTGTCTGAAATTAACACGTTTTTCTTTTTTTTTCTTTGCCTGTTTTCAGCTGGATTAACTCCCCAGTTCACATGTAGCTCCACAAACACCTGGGCTGATAGGAGGCAGGGGATGGACTGAGGGAGGATTGAGAAAGCAAGGCCAAAGCAAGATAACTTCTGTCTGAGGCCCTGCCAGCTCACAGTGGCTTAAAGCATTCTCCAAAACTGGAGCTTGAGACAATCTCTCCGTCACCCATCCCACCTTCTCAAATTTCTCTTTAAAGTTTGCACAGTTTTCCCCAGCTTGCTCCAAAACACAAAGAGCTACATTATCTGAAAGAGAAGCCTGAAAACAAGTAAGGAGAAAAAACAACCCAAAATTTATTTATAGCAACCCAAAATGTTATAGAACTGATAACACCTCCCTTGTTATAAGTACAAACACAGTTCCTGTGTGAGAGCTGTCGCAGTACCGCTCTGGTTTTACCCACAGTAAGCACTTACCTATACTTCTTAAAAAAAGTAGCATTACAGTGCTCAGTTGGATCAGAGTAAAACCAAATTCTGTGGACACAGAATGTTTCACATTTCCCATGCCAGGAGCCAAGTGTTACATCTTAGCTTTCATAGCCGTACTGAGGCAAATGCACTGGTATTAGGTGCTCCTGGGTGAATTTTCTCATCAGCCCTTTGCTAGGATGGGAGCATGGCAGCTGTTGTCCCTGCACTGGGACACGAGATGCACACAAACTCATATGCTGCTTTCCTGCCAGGATCAGTGGACATGATTTATCCAGGCATAAGCATGATCTAATATCATACACATAAAACACTGTCACTCATTTAGCAAAAAAAATAAAAAAATAAAAAAATTCTGACACTAGAGCCTTTGTTTTAAGAGAAAAAATGGCTTCAAAAGGAATGAATTGCATCCTTGCCCTTTCGAGGCTGCTGGCTCCTTAATGGCCTGTGGTGGGAAGTACAACAATGGGATGTGTTGAATTTCCCACTCTCAAAGGCCTTCAAGAGAAGCATCTCTGTATGTATCACATAACACAATGATAAACCCTTCTGTATCAGATGCCCACAGGCACACACCTGCAGAAACCTTTCACTACCTGAACTGCACCAAAGGCAGCCCTTGTGCTCTGGAAGTGGGCACTGCAGGAATACCTTTCCCCCTTATGGTGTATTCCTGCCCATCAGAAAACCTCACCTGGGCAGGTGAAAGAGCTCTCTTGTGCTCTCACCCTCCCTCACACCCACAGCACTCCACTGGGAAAATGTCAGGTGTAATGGTTCCATGGATGGCTGGCTCTCTCTTGGGGCATGGCTGGAGGAATGCTTCCACAGATGCTACCAAACTGTTAATTACTATTCTTGCAGTCATCAAAGTTTGATTAAAGGCATTACAGTAACTCACAGCAACTTCCCCAATCACCTGTGTTTCTTACAGGACTTGAATTCAGCGTGGAGCTGGAAACTGGGCTGCCAGGACAAGCTCACCAGCAGGGCTTGAAGTCAGGACAACACCCCACTTTTACAGTGGCTGAACTGAAAGCAGCCCAGTTTAGGTATTATTAATAAAATGAATACAAATACATGAAACTAAACTGATGCACTGCATCGGTGGGTTGAAAAATCCTCAGCCCCATGCTTTCAATTTAAGAAATGCCTACACTAAACCTAAAAAAAGATTCCTGCATGTTCACTGTAGCAGAAAACTACGTAAATCATAACAGCACTGAGGTATGGTGAATTTGGTTTTTATTACAGAGAGTTGCCTTATGGTTCATAAATAGCAGCATATCCCAAATGAGTTACTAATAAAGCATTTTACCAAATTATATAATAATGCATCTTGCACTTTAGAGTACCACTGGAGAAATGTTCAAGGGAGGTTTATTTGGCAACAGGAGAGTAGAAAACTCAAATTACCTCCTTGGACAGCTACCCAGGTATCTTGGGATATGATAACAGACAGAAGCACTGAGTTAGCACATCTGAATTTACCAACCTGTGGACAAGAAGCAATATGCAAACACGTCTTCACTTCTACTTCCCAGCAATGCACGAATGAGAGATTGCCTTTAGCTGTTACTGACAGGGTAAGAAGATACTTTCACTGATCCTTTCTGTTCAGCCCAACTGAGCAGAGCTCAATAAGAACTAAAAAAACCCTAAAAAGAACTGCAACAGCTTTTCTAACTTTCAAAATGCTAAATACCAATTTAAAATACCTTTCAGGACTAGGGACAAGTGATGCATCATACCTTGAAATGAATACAATTCTCAACATGACACATTCTCTTCAAGAACCTAATATATTGGATTTTAAAGTTAAAACAAATTTATGTCTTGAAAGGTTGTCTCTAGAACAAGATTAAATCTGGTCCTTGAACAAGCATAATAGAGCAGGTGGAGGGAGGAGTTTGCATATCTGAGATTTTAAAGGCAGCTAACTTTTCAGAGACTTTAGTTACAAGAATAAATCTTTGAGGTGATCTATTAAGCAGGGAAAATAGTCACAGGCATTTGATACACTTTGTATTTTATCGACACAAAAGGATGGGAAACAAATGCTTCCCTTTGGGAATCTATCTTTCCCAAGAAATAGAAAGGCATAACCCAGAGGGATTCTTGGCTGTACCTCAGGACTCTGGATTTCTGTTTCCATTTTTGCCACTGCCCAACAAAAAACATTCCATCCTTTATCATGTTTTTATAATGAAGATAACAGTTTCCCCTTCCTTGGTAAAGTGCTCTGAAATATCCTGATTATCTTACTACTATAATACACCTTTTTGACTCTGGGGTTCCCGAGTCTCCCCAAAAGGTCACAGAAACAAGCTTTCAAATGTATTTCAGCTATAATACCCCAGCAGGTGACTAACTTCATGGGCAACAATTCTTTTTCAGACCAGCTCCCAGCCTTTAAAAGACCCAAGCTACATCCATTCTATGCAAATCAACAAAGAATTTTGTCCCCCTGTGCAAAACATGCAAAAGGGTTTAACAGCAAAGAGACATCCTGAACTTCTTACAATAAAGAGATGCAAGAGATATCACAGATTCAGTCCCTCCTTTCAAGTATGACAGCCCTAATTTTCATGCTCCTATTATCCAACACACATAGCTAAGCACCTTCTACAATAACTTTAAAATCTGTTATTCAGTTTAATATTTAATTTGATTTTGCACCAATTTGCTCTAAAATCACTCTGTAAGCACACATATCAATTTTCAGTGTTAAAAAAAAAATAAAGTGAGTGTCAACAGCTTTGTAATTGGTTACACATCTTTATGAAGGGATCATTAAGGATAAAGGAAAACCCTTTACTGGGGCAAGGCGTGTGGGGAGAACGGAGGGTAGGAAAGGGACAGAATACTCACACTGATATCCTACTGAAAGCTCGAATACTCAGTAAGCAATCTGGTACAATTCACTTGTCAAAGATATTGGAATTCTGTTGGCATTACTGTCAATATTTCCTTCACTTAGGTAGGAACTCTCAAAGCATCTCAAGACAATGTTGCACAGCATCAGTTAGTGAACATACTGAAGTTAATTTACTTGCAAATGGTATTTCTCATATTCTTAAAAGTTAACAACTTTCATTAAATAGCTTTAATCAAGCTGGAAAATAAGATCTTTTCCTGAAGTGTCATTTTAAACTTTTATCCTTTTATTATCTTCTTTTGAATGCTGTAGCAATGGCAAGCACTTATCTCACGTCTCTCTTACAGCACAGAGACTGCTCTGTCATTATCAGTTTTTAAGAAGCTGTAAACTTATCTCAGCGGCTGGAATTCTTCATGAGAGAAAGCAAAAAAAAAGTCAGTAATGATGTACATATCATCTGCCTCGGGGAAAATAAAAACTGCCAGCGATATGCTGGGAAAGATCTCCTTAGACGCCTTTCACAGCGTCTTGCAGTAGTTTTATTGTAACCCAGCAGTGTGATTTCAAATAACATTATCCAGCACGCTGATGGCAAGCTCCTAAAATACAGCTCTGCTCTGAACAACAACTGAGAATGCTATTGTGAGTCTCATGTTTACAGCTGCTCACTGATTGTGTCATATTTGCAAAGCTTTCAAGAAAAATGATCACTTTTTTCTCACCAGTGAGGTTTATAACTTCAGCCTAGAATTTTGCTAACAAGCTCAGTGCAATACCAGAGCTGGTGCAGAGCTTGCGCCTCTTGGACATTTTAGCTAAAAATTCCAATGTATTTAGCCAATATACTTGGAAAAGTATAGTCTAATGTCTCGGAAAAATTAAATAGAAAGCAGTATGTACAACAGGGCTCCTACATTATGGGAGGCAGCAGTAAAAGGTATAGATGCACACAGGACACAAAAATATCTACATCTTGATGAACAAGTCATTTTGCTTCCCTTCTATGCCTCAGTTTCTCCAATCAGATGAGAATACTAACCTTCTCTCCATAAAACACTATAAATTCTACACCTCCACCAACAGGACCCTCAGCTGGGAGGAGGCAAACAGGAATTACAGTCCTACAGCCACAACTGTTTATGCTTTAGGTCAAGAGAATAGTATTTAGTTAATACATTTGCGAAAAAAGAAACACATAGGAGTAACCTCAGAGAAAGAAGCTGAACTAGGTATACTCCCTCTCTAAGCTTGGCCATTCACCTACAAAAGATTCCACTTGTTTGCCTTTCTCCTGGCCTCACAATTCTCGTGTTTCAGATTGCACAGCAACAACAGCTTCAAAAGGAGAATGGGCAGTGTTCGGCCCTGACTCCCCTCTCAGCTTTTAACTCCCCTTCCAGAAGGGAATCTGGGGTTTGTGCAAGTCAGGAACAGGCTTTAGTCACCAGTACTTTAAAAAAAACTGAAATTAAATCAATGAGCACCTGCTGTGTTGCCCATCAGAAGACAGCTCCAGACTCTGAGCAAAGAGAAAGTCTCCATGCAGAGCACCAGCCAAAAAACCTGCTCTGTGCACGGATATAGCCCAGCTGCACCCCTGTGCAAAGTGTCACCTACCCACCAGTTTTGCATGGCCCCCAACCAACACCAGCTCAGGGATGCTGGCACTGCAGTGGAAGCTGCTCACTGTGACTTCAGCAAAGCTGAACACGCGCTCTGCCACGGTGTTCTTAAAGCCAAGTTGTTGAGACATCATGGCCTGGCTTGCTGGCCTAGGCAAGCATAAAATTGGCTGGACTGCCAGGTTTGAAGGGCTGTGATTAATGGTACAAAGTCCAATTAGCAGACAGATGCTGCAGGCATCCCTGAGGGACAATGCTGTCTCCATCAGCAGTGAGACAGGGAGGCAGAGGCACCTCAGGCAGGTATGCAGATGGCACCAAGCTGGGCGAGCAGTTCCGCAGCAGAGGGTGAGGCTCCACTCACAGGCATCTTAGGAGGCTGGAGAGCCGAGCTGACAGGAGCGGCATCTGTCTTTCAACTTCCTAAAAAGCCTCACACGCAAAGACAGAGTAACCCTTTGCTACAGTACAGGTTGGGGCTGACCAGGGCAAGTACAGCTGGCACAAAGGAGCTGGATGTCCCCACAGAAACGTTGAGCAGCAGCCAGCAGTGGGCTCTTGCATTGAGAAAGGCCAAACAGGTACCAAGTTGTGTTAGCAAAAGTGCAGCAAGCAGTCCAGAGAAGTGGATATTCCCCCCTATTGACTACCAGTGAGGCTGCACCTGGAGAGCCTTGGTCAGATCTGGGTTCTCAAGTACAACATCAGAGTGACACTGGAATGTTTGAGGGGCTGGAACAAGTGATTTACAAGGAAAAGCTGAGAGGGCCAGGCTTGTCAGCCTGGTTTTAGGGGACACCTAACACTATCTGCCTATTGAGAGGGTACAGAGAATACAGAGCCAAATTCTTCTCAGAAGCAAACTGTAGCAAGAAAAAATCTGTTTACAGATTTGGAAAAAAAAACACCCTTTGGTGTGATGGTGGTAAAGCCCAGAGAGAACATGACACGTCCACTGCTAAAGACAATCAACATTCAGCCAGAGGAGGGCTTCAGGAATCTACTGAGGATGTAAGCAGGGAATGGAGAAATTACTTCCATAGGCCCCTTCAAATCTAAATTATTCTACAATCCTGCATAGGGCACAGGCTTTTCTACATATTTCATCACCTTCAGATACTTCACCTATGAAAACATTTCCCTTTATCAAACCTCTGAGTGCTGTAGAAACAGTGGAAAATGCACTGTATTGTCTTTCATCCTACCCTAGAGCCTGTCAGTAGGAAGGACTGTTGTAATGAAACACTTCTGTCAAGCTATATTTTGAAGCTTCTTTTTTTGATGCTGCCTTCATGTTGTGGATACCACCTCTCAGCCAACGTTCTTGGCTCCTGATGGTGCTCCCAAATTTTCCAGCTGAAACAGGAGGAAAGTGATCAGTTCACAGCTCTGCTGGGAGGGCTGCCAACATTATCAGCAGAAATCAAGGACGGGAGCATTCTCCTGTTTCACCATTGAATGACTGAGAGAAACAGTTGAAACACTGAAGCCACCCATTCAAAGTCTGAGGAATGAGAACAGCAGCCGCTTTCCTCTGCCACAGGGAAGGTTTCAAGTCAAGATGAATGATAATAAATATGAAACTGAACATTGACAAAAAATATTTTTCAACTGAAAAACTATAATCTGAATATGCACTGGAAATAATTATTGCCAATGAACTGGGTCCTCCAGATGTGACAAGAATGCAGTGATCTGGGAGTCCCTCAGAGACAGCAGCACAGATGCAGTCCATCTGGTGCATCCTTTAAGGACCAGAAGTTTTCAAATGGAAAAGAAAATTCAGCTTAGATTCTGCAGAAGTTAAAAGCACTCACGTGGGAAAACCAAACTTTGAACTGCAGATAAGTACAAACTGAATGTTCTCTGATCCTGGGTACCAAGTGAGAGGCAGCAGCTGAAACATCCCGATGTCTCCTTAAAAGAAGACTTCCTCAGTAATGACTAAAAATTATTTTGCATTTCTTTCCTTATTTCCCTGGAGATCAAGGATGGATGGTCCACTGGTGATTTCAATGGCAAATTTCAAAAGAAATGGTCTCCATTTAGACAGTCCAGCTCTTTTGCCCAAAAGCAAGAGTCACAGAAAATCATCTATAATCTCACAGCCTTCAGAGCTGGATAGGCAGAACTGCATTACTCTGAAGCCATGGATTCATTAAGGGAAGAAAAAAAATGTATTTTTAATGCAAGTGAACTAGAACAGGGCAAAATCCTTGCAAAGGAAGGGCACAGTGGTGCTTTCTCAGAAACAGGCAGGTTCAGGTAACCTCTCAAATATTCTGCCGTCTAACTTGAAACACCAGCTCCTTGTTTGCCCTAGAGTTGTGCCACACATTACAGCCCCTGAAATGACAAAACCAACTCTGTTTTCCCTTGGAAGCTGCAAGGCCACTACAGGCACAATAAAAAGTTTAAAAGACCAACTGCAGAAGGAAAAATACTGTAAAACAGATAAGGTGAGAATTTCTCCTTATAGTAAGACAGAGGCAATGTTTGGAGTTCTGGTTTTTAGGTAATAAGGGCTTTTCCATTTTGGTTAGTGTACGTCATGTTGCTGAATATGCATTTACACTGCATAGTTTTCTCTCCATATTAAAAATATTATAGCCTAGTAGAAGTTACATGCTATTTTTTGTCCACACTAAAAGGCTTCTTTTTGCAGTCGATATATCTCCCCTCTTTCAAAATTTGCTTTCCATTATGACATATGACAACACAAAAATATATTGTTCACTATCCCTCCTTGTTTATTAACACAAAGGAATCTGAAGAGCGCTCATATTTCTACTCCCTGCCAAGGCATAAACCAAGACTTTATTTTTGGGAGCCAAGCCGCTCTTTCATTGAAGAAACAGCAATATATCTCTATTTAAAAAATACTGATTAGCAAATTTCATAGCACTTTACTAACACGTGCAGTCAAAACATCACTGAGACTACTGCATTTCTCCCAAACTGGAAGGATGTTGAAAACTTAAATGATTCACTTACAGCTGATCTAAGGATGAGAGCTCTGCAATTTATGTTTTATTGTCAAATGTTTAAATGATTAAATCTAAATAAAATACACAATACACAAGCTTCAAAGCACACGTTATCTTTAACATCTTATTTCCAATTAGCAAGTCAAAATAAAGAAGACGTGGGGAACATCTGGCTTCAAAAGAAAAGCTCTGGAAGAAATCAAGATTTTTGGTTCTTTTGGGCCTCATTTAAGGCTGCTATTTTCCCAGACTCTTGAAACTGGATAAGATGGAAAGATTATTCTCTCTTTCAAAGAGGGGAAAATAGCAGACATACCACCATGTGATTGAGTATTACATCATTCATACTTACAACAATACTGAGCCAGTCTGGCAGCTGAACTGAAAAGACATTTTCTTTTGCCTTCGAGGAAGGACATGGACTTGCCGTAAAGGCAGATGAACAGAGGAGAGTAGAAAAGGCTCAGCTCACCATTGTACTTGGCATGAATTACAAAACGCTAAAAATGTTTCATTGAGAAGCAATTCAAGTATGAGGTTTGTGTATGAAAACTACATCATGCAAACAAAATCCTAGTGACAAACATCTGAAGGAATGACGACAGCTCTTGAGAAGGACCTTTACCCATTTTTAACAGGCTTATACTTTACTAGGATGTAAGAAATCATTATCAAGACCACTTTCAAGATATAAGGCCAGGTCAGGTGTGAGAATGAATCCTGTTTTTACAAAACAAATTTGACAGGTAATATTGTTTCTTTGATATACCTTCACTTTGTTCTTAAGACATCAAAAACTGCAAGACAGAAAAAGCTGCATAAGACTTAAGAATAGGATGAAAGTGGACACAGTTTGAGAAGACCTCAAGCTAAAATATTTGCAGATAGCAAGCACAGAAAGGCTTATAGGTCTCAACGCACTGGCTTTTGTTCACCCTATTTTGCATTACTGATCTTAATTAATGTAATAAAATGAATTTGTGTTCTGAGGCAGCATTCTTACTGCATTAAAATTCAAACACACAATCTTCTATTTTAATGAAAGAGAGCATTTAATTTTCTAATTGACTTTTAAAGTATTAAAATGCATAAAATATTAGCGATGGCTACAACCAGGAATATTTTTCAGTGACTGAATCAAAAATATCAACCGTAATTGATCATGTTTGCTATCAGGATTTAATTAAACAATGCATCAGGTACCGCTTTTTCTTTTTTATTCTTTTTCTTTTTTATT
>VYZR01114022.1:0-12466 GCA_013400675.1 Oxylabes madagascariensis
CCCACCCAAACCAGTCTGGAATTGTGTTCTCCTCACGTTATTGCCAGGTGACCTCTCAGTGTTGACTCGGGTGGGGATTTCACCTTGGGTTTTATTTGGCATCGTGAAATTCTGGCCATACAGATGGAGGAGCAAAGGCACAAAAAGAACCTTTCCCCGCCAGTGGTTTTTCCTTACAGCACAAAGGGATCCTTCGCCCAGGCAGTTCCTCACGGAAAATTTGGAGCAATACAAAGCATAATGGTTCACAGTTAGGACAGAGGTTTGAAATTTTTATCCTTAAAAATAGCCCTGTCTTTATCCCATGCTGAACATGAAGTCCTGAGGAAGCAGAAATGGGATATGTTGATGATCTTTGATTCTTCCTGATTCTCCTCAGCGCCTGTAGAATATCTGAGTAGTGTTTAAAGTTAAAAACTATAACATTTCCCAGTCTTTCTGGTGTTGAGGAGTCCCTTCAGATGTCCTAAGGGATGTTGTTCATCCCTAATTCCCTCATTCTTTCATTCCCATTGCGCCAGCTCCTTCGGAAATGCTTCTCAATTGATTTCATGCATTTCATTTTTTCTGTTGGAGTCAACGTGGTTTCCAAACCCACAAAGCTGCGTTGTAAAATACCTTGTTTTGTCCATCTGCTCCATTTATTTCCACCCTTGTAAAGTTTTATTGAAGAAAACCAGATGAAATTTAAGAACAGATTCTGTCTCTTAAAGCTGTGGCGTCCCCTCCATAGAAATAACTCCGAACATGCAGTTTTGTGTCATTCTTGGGCAGTTTCTGTGCCATGAGCCAAATCAAGGGAACTAGATTTTAAATGTATCTATATTTTCATTTGTTTCCTGCATGGAATGTATCTGGTGGTGTGAAACAATGGAGGAAAAAAATAGCTGGAAAATTGAGCTCTAATTCCTCTTTTAAACCAGTCCTTTAGGAGGTTTCTCCTGAAAGTTTCTCACCTCTCCATGCTGTGCTTTGCTTCCAGATTAAAATACTCTAGATTAAGCACTGGCTTCAAATATTCTGGGTGAGATAAACTTGTAACCATGGGGGAAGAGGGGAATTGGAGAAGTGCATGTGAATGGCTGGATTACAGGGAATATTTGCAAATATAAGTTTAGTTCAAATCAAGAATTATATTTTGTTGACCTTCACTGCTGGGATAATTATATTGAAATATGTATATATATATTTTATATATATTATATATATAAAAATTCTGCACACTCATTAATAGTGACAGAAATCACTCTGAAAACTTTGCCTGCCTGTTTTTGGTGCAGTGCATAAGAACATCAGAGTTCTCTCTCCTTTTTTCCTGCCAGTCTTGCTGTGCCAGGCTCAGGATCACATCCCAAGTTCAGGATCACAACCCATGCCTTTGTTCCAGCACCACAGGGAGTCCTGCTGTGTTCCCACCTTTCATGCCGAAATGAACACAAGAAATCTTCATATCTAACAAGATAATTCTTGCTTTTTTGTAAAGCACTTCATTTACTGACCTGTCTAATGTAGTGAAATTCTCATTTTAGCAGAGCAGTTTGCAAATTCAGAGCTCAAGGTTTTGGTGTTAGCAGTTTGATGGAATTGCCACCATCAATGGTGTGCTCAAGGTGACATTGGTTTGCAGGTGGCTGATCAGCGTGTTGGGGGTAAAAGAATTCATTTTGGGAGTAAAAGAAGAGAATATTCAAACTCATGCAGTGGCTTTTCCTTTCACTTCCAAATTTTGGTCCAGATCAGCCCCTGGTTTACTCTAAACAACAATATCCAAGGAAAGGAGATGGAAAAAAATCACTGAGGGATGACAGAGATGGATAAGGAAGCATTAAATGCACTTTTGAAACAGTTCCTCCTGAAATGTCTTATAATTCCTTTTGGGATACTTGTCCACCTTTAGATTCCAGCTGCTGTAGGGTTTGTCTGCGCCTACATGTTCAGGAGGAGTTATTCCTATTCCAGCCATAATATCTGTATTTCATCATTTTAAGCAATCAGGGAGTTTTCCTGTGTTTCTGGATGGGACTGGGAAGTGCTTCGGAGGCAGATTCTTCATTCCAGGCATCTCCAGGAAAACACACAGGAGGAGTTGGAGCTGTGAAAACTGTTCCAAAAAAAGGCAGGGATTTTGTCTTGTTGCCGTTTCCCCCATTGAAACCGTGTTTCGAAATGATTCCGAAATGTTTTGGAAATTGTTTTTAACTTTTGTCAGAAGCTGACAAGCTAAACTTAGGTTCCTCCTAAACACATAACTCAGAACATGAAAGCAATTCCTCCCTACGGTTCCGTAAATGAAAATAATTTAGTCTTTGGTCTTACTTTTGGCATTTGAGACAATTCAGTTCCTTTGGTAAGGCCTTATGATATATTAATTTGTAGCTGCTACTTTCATCTGCAGCTGTGCCAGTGGAAGCTGAGTTGCCTATGAAAAAGGAATTTGATGTTTGCTGTTCTATTTTTTGTTTCTAATGTCCACATTTACATAAAATACCTGTTTGTTTTACCTTTTGAAGTCGGAGAGAAAGGGATGAGATGCTCTCAATGAAAATGAGGTTTCTTGTCTCTATTTTTTTTT
The DNA here is from genome assembly GCA_013400675.1 of Oxylabes madagascariensis. Taxonomy (NCBI): domain Eukaryota; kingdom Metazoa; phylum Chordata; class Aves; order Passeriformes; family Timaliidae; genus Oxylabes; species Oxylabes madagascariensis. The sequence continues at coordinate 2,573 of VYZR01114022.1, forward strand.
TTTTTTTCCCAGAGGAAATAGAGCTGGCCTGGGGAGGGAATCTGGAGGGGGTTACCTGTTGTGTCAGGGAGGGTTAGGTTGGATATCAGGAGAAGATTCTTCCCAAAGGATGGCTGGGCACTGGAAAAGCTCCTCAGGGAATTGTCACAGCCCCAAACTCTGCTCAGCAGCAACAGAAATACTCCTGCATTATGCCCCCTGTTCCCAGCACAAATCCAAACCACCACCCCACACCTTCCACGAAGAAAACGCCCTCAGCCCTACCCAAACCCACCCAACCAGCCCAAAATTTCTGTGTGAAAAGCCAAAAAAAAAAAGCCTTACAAAGAGGAGGACAAAGGATGGAGGAGACGCTCCGGATAAACACGTCCTGAAATGTTTATTTTTGGAGCTTCCAGGGAAATGTAGGCAGTTCTGCTGCCTGGTTGTCATAGCAGTACCTGTCAGATCCGTGCTGCGCTCTCAGAATTACCTCCAGTGATGTTTGTGACCGTCCATCAGCGCTGGGCAAACCCTGGCGTGCGTCAGGAGCCGCCGCAACTTCCGCGGAGCTCGGAGCCTTCAGAAGGTTCAGCAGCCTCTGAGCTGATCCTTCCTGACAAGTCACCCAAAGCCAAACTAAAATCGGGGTTTAACTTATGGAAATTCGGCTTAATTGCCATTTTCTGCCGGGTTCGAGGCAGGCTGATGGAAACAAAAGCAGGATGGTTTTAATAAATGTATGAAAATAGGCTCTTTGCACTTACATAATTGACCAGTCAAGTTGCATCCATCAGATGAGTGCAAGTGCAGAAGCTCTTATTTAAAATCCATCCCGAGCTCCTGCTGGATGAGGGGTAGTTTTCGTAACAGGGAAAAAAGAGGCCGGGAGGATGGCAAAGATTCTGGATTGAAAACTCCAGGAAAAGCAGGGCACCCCACGGTTTCACAGCCTATCAGTTGTTATTAAATCTATGGGATTGGGATGGAGGGAGCAGAAAAAAGCTTTAAAATCATCATTTCATTTCCCAAATCCCTTCAGGGGTTCAAGCCTGTGCTAATTCCATGTTCAAAGACATTATTCATGGCCATAAATTGCTCCAGGGGAGGTTTGGGTTGGAGATTAGGGAAAATTCTTTCATGGGAAGGGTTGTCAAGCACTCCTCAGGGCAGTGGTGGAGTCCTCACCCCTGGAAGTGTTCCAGAAACATCTGGAACAAGGTGGCTTGAGGGCTGGACTCAATGACCTTAAAGGTTTTTTCCATCCTTAACCACTCAATTTTATGATTAGTGGATGTTACATGAAAAGCCACATTTATAACTGGGGCCCTGATCACTTAAATCTTTCCTCAGTATATGTTTTAGTGGAATAGGGTAACTGATTTGAATTTCCAAATTGGAATCGGGATGAAGGAAGTGTTTGAAATGCAATTATGTTTTAGGAGGCCAAGGGATGCATTGTTTCAAGAGTTTGAACAGTACAAAAAGCTTGGATTAGAAGGAATTGCTGCTACTTTTCCTGACTATTAATGCATTTCCTACAGGACTCGGTGCTCTCTTAGAAAGTTTAGGAGTCCAGACATGCAGCTTGAACAATCCGATAATTTAATTCAGGGCTGGAATGCAATAAGGCTTCAAATGGGAGCAATTTTGTTTTTCTTTAGTGCTGAATATTCTCTGTATAGAAAAACCTCCCACTATTTGCCATGTACAGACCGAGGATAACAATTTTCAAAGCTTGTAACTTCCTTAGGAACCACTTCTCAAAATTAACTGGAGTGCCCCAAAGTTTGCTCTTCATCTGGGAGTAAAAGACACGAATGCACATTGATAAATCATCTAAAATTTCTGTACATGCAGGGATTTTTTTTGCTGTCCATAAAAGCTCGTTGCATAATGTAGTGACCTTTTCAGGAAAGACCTTGCAGGATTTTTGCTTTAGCATTGTACCTGTCAGATTAACCGCACCTGGGAGGAAAATGAATATACTTGACTGTGTTTGAAATGACAGGGTATTTTCTTATTCAAAGAGCTGAGATTCCTTGAAGGGATATTCTTCAGCAGGTGGTCTTTTCCCTTGGTGATTTCCACCCCATAGCAGGTGGTTTTCTCGCAGCCTTTGGAGTTGGAATTGTCCCTGGCATTGATGGAATATTGATAATGGTGTGGTTGTGAGAACTGATGAGCAGTTGGGGCAGCCCACTGGGTTTCATGATCTGATTTTCTCCCTAATTTCTGTAATCTGTCATCACCTAGGATGGAGAAGTCAAGGAAGGAGGACAGGGTTAGATGGGATTTTGGGAAGAAATTCTTCCCTGTGAGGATGGTGAGGGGCTGGGATGGAATTCCCAGAGAAGCTGTGGCTGCCCCTGGATCCCTGGAAGTGTCCAAGGCCAGGCTGCATCTTGGATAGGGGAAGGTGTCCCTGCCCATGGCAGGGGTGGGAATGGGATGAGATTTAAGATCTTTCCACCCCAAACCAGTCTGGGATTCTGAGAAGCACCCGGTGAAGCTGCCAATGTTGGGATGTGGGTGTGAGATGTCCCAGCCCTCCCAAATCCACCTGCTCCTTTTTTGAGCACTCCTTCCATCTATTTGGGTCATGATTAGTCTCTCCTGGGGTCTAGAGGTGGAATAATGATTTCCAGCTCTAAAATAATTACCTTGTTGATCATAATTGTATCATCTTAATTATGGTTTTCATGTGTTTGGAGCCATCTTGGGTTTTTGGGAAGATTTTCTGCAGCAGAGTGGGCTTGGGCTGGTGACCATGTCCAGCATCTGGTGTGGTGCTGCTTGTTCTGGAATTTCTAATTGTGCTTCCCTTGACAAAGACATTTTCCTGTCCCTAAAGGTGGGTGGCATTTGGTGTCCTGCCAGGGATGGAGATCTTGGAGCCACAGCAGCTCTGTAAAACCAGGAGAAGGCTGTTACAGGTCCTCTTCATCCTAAAGCACAAATTGCTTTTAATTTTGCTTCCAAAATATCACTGTGGAGCATTAGCTCCACCTTCATCGCTCAGCAGCAACCCCGTGACACTTCAGCTTTGATTTGCCACAAGAAAATTCCAGTGCCTTGGAAGCAAAGAATTGGTAGGGAACAGCTCTTCCTGCACTAGGAAGAAACACAGAGGGATAAAATGATCCCAACTGCTGCTGTTCTTGAGTTCAAGGGGAAGAAGGTGAATGAAGGGGTTTTAGAGATGTTTTTTTTTCCATCTTCTGTTAAAAGAAGAAATTTTTGCTATTTTTGGCACCTTACAAAGTTTCAGGTAGCGAGGCAGCGCTGAGGTTTAGACCTGGAAAATTCCTGGGCATGAACTGGTTGTCCTCTTTGGAGTGGGGCCAAATTGAATCCCTTCAAAACCTTTTGAATGCTCCGTGCGTCCTATAAAGCTTGGGAACTTCAAGGAATCCGTGGGTTTATCACAGAATTGTTAAGGCTGAGGAAGAGCTCTGAGATCAGAGTCCAACATCAACCCAGCAGCACCTCCTCATCCTCAGATGATCCATCCACACTTTGTTTGAACATTTCCAGGAATGGGGTCTCCACCACTGCCTTGCTGGACAACCCTTTCCATGCAGAAATTTTTCCTGATATCCAGCTTAAACCTCCCCTGGCGCATTTCCTCTCATCCTGTCAGTTATTTGGAATAATCTTTAATCCAGGGGACATCCCATGTTCCTGCTGTGGCTTTTCCCTGGAGGATATTTCGTGGGGAACCACAGGTAGGAGTGGCTGCTCCTCCCAAACACCAGTTTGCCCTGCTGGTTGTGTCCCTGGTGTATTTTACCTGCTCTCAAGTCACGAGCGGTTGGGAGGCACCTCCCAGTCTGTCATTTCCCAGACTGGCTCAGAAATGGGATGTTTTAAGGATATTTTAAGGAAAAATAGGGCACGGGAGCTGTACACAGCCAAGTGAAAAATGCAGCGTGGCTCAACTGCTACGCTAAGAAAAAGCAAGAGAATGTTGAAAACGGCTTTTTATTCCTCATTTTTTGGAACCATCACCCGCAGGATGCTGTGGATGTTTGGTTTCCTTTGGTTTTAACAAGATCCTTGGAAAGCCAACTCATTTTTTTGGCTACTCGCCCTCTTTTTTTTCTCCCAGCTTGCATCTTGACATTGTTGAGAACTGCTGGGTTTAACACATTGTTTTGAGAGAAAGCTGTAAGAGGTTATTAGCCTGTGTGTCGTGGTAATTCTCTGCTAAGAGCTAATTGAGACCTGAAGAAGCCTTGCCAAAGTAATTTCAAATGGAACACAATGATTCCAATATTATTTTCCCTTCTGGAGTCTAAACCTGGGTTGACATTAAGGTACTTTGGGATGGCTGTACTCAGAAGCCTTTTACCAGCCAATATCTTTATCAGCTTGGGTTTTATGATATTTTTTTATCAAATTAAGCAGGAAGAATTCAATGTATTATGCAGTAAATGATGGATAATAATGTTGTTACATGTTCCTGGGCTTTGTTTTGTGCTCTAATTACTTCAGGAGTAGCAGAAACTCTTGGCAGACTACATTTCCTCAGACAGATCCTTTAGTGTAACCCTTCCTTTAATTTAAAGTTTTCTTACAATTTCCTAATTACAGCTGAAAAAACCCTTAACTGTCATTTTAAATTTTACATTTTATTTCGTGATTCTAATGTTCTTTTCTCCACTGCTGCCTGAACCCACTCCAGAGGCCCTGATGTGTAGATACTCAAAGTTTAGCTCTCTCCAAGATGAGCTCATGAACATTTGAATCCACATTATTGTACCAGTGTGGGTGTTTGGGATGAAGCTGCATCCGAGTATTTGCTTTCTCATTTCATGGAGCTTTGGGGACTTTTCCAGCTTCATTCTGCTTTTCCTGGCTCCTCACAGCCAGTTTTGGTGCCTGCAGCACCACGTTCCTTGGGACCACCCAGAGGAGTTTTGCTCCAGGGATTCCCACAGGAAAAATGATCCCTGGGACGTGTGACCAAAACCAAGACTGAGAAAATGATGGTGGTGGTGGGAATCCAAAGACCATGGAGCATCCTGGTGGCACCTGGGGACACGGGTCAGGGGTGGCTTTGGAATGCCAGGTTGGACTTGATGATCTCAGAGGGCTTTTCCAACTTAAATAATCCCATTATTCTGTGGTGGAAGGGAAAAACCTTCCACCTTAGCACCCAAACCCACCTGGATGTGGTATTGCAGTTATTAATTGGAATTCTGGTGCTCTGACTGCTCATTTTGAGCACATTTAACCCCCCCCAGGAAGGGTGTCCACGTCACAGCCCCAAATATGAACGTTCTGGGATGTTTTTAGCACAGGATGTAAGGCATGAACACGATGTGGGAACACTTGGTGCTTATAAAAGCGGCGGCGTGAAGGAGGTAATTAAATAAAGCTGAAGGTGTTAAATCCCAAAGCAGGGCTCCATTTTTACTAAGTCGAAGCTAACGCCACATGATGTTTATTTTTAACAGGGAAGGTGTAGCAACTTTCACTTCGAATCATTATTTTTCCACATCAGCATCATTTCAGTCAGTACCATTGCCCATTTAAAAATACCCAGGGAGTGAAATATGGGCTGCTTTTTCACACTTGGGGTTTATTCATCTTTTCCAGTCTTTCTAAAAACAACACAGTATTTCAGTCTTGAAAAGTAACAAAATAAGGTTGTTTGGATGTTATTTTCAGGCTTAAATGCATTTTTGGCTGTTAGTCTGCAATTCAGATTTCTGTAGTGAGCTTTGCACTGAAATTTTGTGGGCTTGACCATCAGTGAGTGACTTCAAGATTTTCAGTGCTTGGAGCAGCTTGACTAAACAGAGATATTGTACATACTATATAATAATACTTAGCTCTAAAATCCTGCTTGCTTTTACCTTGCCAACACATTCCTTTTCTGAATTTTCATCTTTTTCAATGACTGACAGTGGTGCAGCATTTTGGCTTCTGAGAGCAGCAGCCTCGATGCTTAAAAGCCAGCGAGGCCTTTTCTGGGGTTGTTAAATTTTAGGATCAGAAATATTTCATGAACATATTCTAGAAAACAAGCTTTTACAGTTGGTGTATGAGAAAGCACAGGCACTGTAGGAAAAACTGGTGTTTTTTTTAAAAAAGAAGGAAATTATTCATGCTCTGACCTAACAGATGAGTGATTGTAGGGCAGGAAGAGTTTAAAGCATATTTAGAGAGAAAAGAGGTGCCAGATCATTGGCTATCACCAGTTTGAAGGTTTATATCACTGAATATAAGCACTGAAAAGTCATCTTCTCTCACTCTCAGGGCATCGCAGGCAGAGCTGGAGCTCAGCCTTTCTTGATGGATGCTTCTCCTTTTCCATCAGAAGTGTTACAGGAAAGCAGGTAGTAAAACAGAGATATTTCTAGATCTTGGGATAAACAGGCTGAACTGAGAAGGTAAATTCATGATTTTTTAACATTAACCAAAATGAGAGCATCTTTAGGATACAGGGGATGGATATAGATTATCATTGGTGTTAGAAAATATCCATCCTGAGGCACACACTGTGCAAATCCTGTTCCTTGAGTGGCTGAACTTTAAACTTCCAGCATGTTTTTCATTTGGGATGTTCCAAGCAATAACATGGAAGATATTAAAAGCAAACCTTTTCCTTCTTTAAATTCCTTGTGTATAAACATTCACCAAACCTGTTGAGTTGCAAAGGGAATTGACTGTCAGTGTGCTCAGGGATCTGTTTGGATTTGCTCTGCCTGGGACAGGAGCTTTGCTCTGCCAGCTTTTCCAGATTTTTCGTCCTGGATGTGCGGGAAGGGCTTCCCCCAGCACGTTCCTGAGCCTGTCCACGTTCCCAGCCTGCATCCAGAGCATCCAGGCACTCTGGAAATGCCTTTGTTGTTCCTGCTCTGACCTTCCCCACCCTCGCTGGTGGCTGGGGAGAGCACCCACCTGCCCTTTGTGAGAGATGTTTGCTGCTTGCAAGCAAAAGGAAAAAATAATAATGTGTGACTGCAGCAGAGGGTGAGAAAACTGTCATTTCTGAGGCCGCTGTGGTTGTCAGTGCCGCGAAAAGTTTCTCTGCAAGTGGCTTCAGAGAGAGGGAGCTGAGAATGGAGCACTGATCCCATCTCTGCTCCAATTCCCTTTGGAGCTCCCGGGTGACAGAGCCACCTCTCCATAACCACAGCACTCCTGTGGTACAGCATCATCCCCTGGCTCAGTTTGTGATGTTTTGGGCGGTTTAAGTGGCTTGGGCAGCTCTCTGCTGGCTCAGGTGTCCCCTGGCTGCCTGCAGCTGGTGCAGAGCCAGCACTGAAGCTCTGCCTGGTGGGGAGCTCGGGCTGCAGGTGCAGCAGCTCCTCGGTGGGAATGCACAGGGCAGGAGAAGTCTTCTGCAGCAGGAACACTGAAACGCATCACAGCACGGGGTGAGTCAGCTGCTCCTCAAAAAATCTGGGAATTGAGTCCACCAGATGGGCTCCTGCAGAGTCCTCCCTCACAGGGATGGATGGATGGATGGATGGATGATGGATGGATGCGTGGATGGATGGATGGATGGATGGATGGATGGATGGATGGATGGATGGACATGTGAATAGCACAAGAAGCAAGGAAGGCTTCAACAGTTGTATCCCCCCCATCCCTGTTTTTAATTTAATTTCTTTTTTCCTCATCTTCCATGCGAAAATATATTTTGGTCCCTGTCACAATCGGAAGAACAGTGAATCTGTGTTAACAAAAAAATCACCTTTATGACATTATGTATTTCTTAATGCTGGAATTTTCCTTCTGAGGGCTCAGGCACTCCCTGGGTTTGTTCCTCTCTGTGTTTGACTGTTAAAATGTGTTTACTTTGTATGATTTGCCTGTAGCTGGCCCAGTCACGGGGGCCAGCGCTATGTGAGATGTACAGAAGTACTCAAAAAAAAAAAGATGCAGGAGAAGATAATTGATGCTTTTCTGACAGTTCCCTGATAAAGAAACCCAAACAGAAACATTTCTGGGATGAATTTCGTTTGCATGTTCACATCAGTGAGGTTTTTAAGGGAGGTGTGATACTACAGTGGCTTTGTGAGGATTCACTCTCCTTCCCACACTTGTCTCATGTTCTTCCTTCTGCACTGTCTTGCATCTTCTCATGCAGAAACCACATTTCATTTTTAAAAATCCAAGTGCAATTGCCAACTGTCAGAACCAAACATGTTTTCTGTAAGTTCTTCTGGAGCACGGACTAACTTTTTATTTGTCAGACTATTTTTGACAATGTGCTCCTTCTACAACCACTTCAGTTGTTTTCCTGGAGGAAAACAAGGAAAAAGTTTCCTTAAGGAAAAATATTTCCATCTTTGAGATATGAATCACAGTTATTGCGTGATATTTGGTGTTGTGTTGGGCTGTACTTTCCTGTTTTGGTGCAGCCTCAAGCACTTTTTAGACTTAGAGATCTGCATTCAGCACTTGCCAGTGTTTCTATCCCTGAAAATAACATTTCTTAGCCTGAGTTTTCTGTTCTACATAAACCTGTTATCTTCAGTGCTTTTGACAGAATTTAAGGATTTTAGGTTCTTTAAGAACTATTCTTCATCTTTTCCAGTTTGTCCAAAGCTCCAAAGCCTCTTATCCCCTCACCACGTTCTGACACTGCTGAGGGGCCCTGGAGCTCCTTGAGGGTCGCGCTCTGGGCCCTTCTGGAATGTCTCTTGAACAATTGGATATGGAATATATCACAGAATTATGGGATGCCATGCTGGAAGGGCATCTCAGGGATCATCTGGTGCTGTGTTCCTTGGGCAGAGCTAGGGAAAAGCTAAGGAAGGGAGTTTGGTTCTCCTTGGAGAGCACGTTCTCGACTCTGCTGTGATTGTCTCTTGATGAGAGGAGTCTCATTCTGCATGGAATCATGGATCCACGGCATGGTTCGGGCTGGAAGGGACATTAAAGCCCATCCCATTCCACCCCTGCCATGGTGACACCTCCCACTGTCCCAGGCTGCTCCAAGCCCCAATGTCCAACCTGGCCTTGGGCACTGCCAGGGATCCAGGGGCAGCCCCAGCTGCTCTGCGCCCTGTGCCAGGGCCTGCCCACCCTCCCAGGGAACAATTCCTGCCCCAAACCTCATCCATCCCTGCCCTCTGGCAGTTTGTACCCATTCCTCCTTGTCCTGTCACTGCAGTTCCCGGTGAATTGTCCCTCTCCAGTTTCCCTGGAGCCCCTTGAGGTGCTCCAAGGTGCTGTGAGGTCTCCACACCACCTTTTCTTCTCCGGGCTGGCCAATCCCAACTCTCCCACCCTGTCCCCATAGTGGTGCTCCATACCCTGTATCAACTTTGTGGCCTCCTCGGGACTTGCTCCAACAGTTCCAAATCCTCCTTATGTTGAGGGCACCAGACCTATTCCCAGTACTCCAGATGTGAATCCATTGCTTCTTTTTTCCTGTTTTAATTTACTATTTTCTGATCTAGCCTAATGAAAAAAATCCACCATTGTAGTAAACTCTTGCCTCTGGATTGCAGAGGGTAAAAATCCCCCTCTCTGCTTTGCTGCTCACAACTCAGGTTTAACGAACGGGAATCCCAAACAAGGATTAGATGGAAAACCCGAGGGAGGTGTGAGATGGTCACCAACCAGTCAAGGGTGAGGCAGGGTTTGAAATTCTCTNCCCCAAAATCCCACAGAAATCTACCTTCCTTCTGCTTAATGCCATTTCCCCTTATCCCATCCGTGCAGTAGTTGTTGGATTTCTAGCTCAGAACTGAGTTTGTTTCACTGTTAGTCACGATTTCAGATTTACTATTTGCATTAGTCAAAACTCATGGAATAAAACCCCTTAGAAGAAAACTGGAGTATTGCCAATGAGAAACTTACATCAAATCCTTCAATATTAGATCTTTAAAAAAACCCCAAAACCTCAACCCAACACTTACGTTTTTTTCTGGGGGTAAAAAAAAAAAA
>VYZR01114040.1:12318-29831 GCA_013400675.1 Oxylabes madagascariensis
CAAAAACAAACCAAACTCAGAGGTCTTTTCTTTACCCTTCTCCTTACAGTTACTTTAATTTTGTTTCTCCTGCAAATTCAGAGGCCAGCTAAATTTTTTAAATGCAGTGATGCTTGGGAACTTATCCAGAAGCCTTGTTTGGCACAAGAAGAAAAATTTCTCCTGGTGCATTTGAGATTTTTCAAGGAAACCACATATTTTGTGTCTGAGGTTTGCTCATGACCTTTCTCTTTTCCTTAAGCTATGACACATTACCTGACAGTGGCTGTATTTGTCATTTATTAACTTAAAACCCTTTAAAAGTGAGGCACTTCCTATACAACTTTGGGAAACCAGAAATGACCAGAGGGAATGCTAGGCTGAAGGCTGAAACAAAAGACTGCATCTGTTACGGGAGGGATCTTGATCCCAAGCAGAGCCTTATATCACCTGATTTACTAAGAAAGTGAGGTTTGAACCACTAACCAGGTGGATTTATACCCTCCAGCATACTTTACATCAGTCAGACTTGTGCATGCTGTTAGGCTGTGGCCACAGAGGCTGAGAAAGCCAGGTCAAGGGCCGAAGGCAGAGGTCACGCTCATGTGGGCAGTTTCTCTGTGCACGAGCGTCGGGATTCGTTCCTTCATTATTTTGCAAAAAGATGTCAAGAGGCGTGAAAGGTTGAAAAAAATCAAAGGAGAAGCTAGCAAAACCACCACATATTTTTCTTTAATGAAGACCAAATACAAAGAAATTGAGACACTAAGCTGCTAGCTTCCATCATGTGCTCAGGTTGGCTTCACAGACTCAAATCAATTGAAAGTATTTGGCAGCCATTGAGTCACAAATAGCCCATACTATTAATAAAAATAACTGCCTACAGGGTTCTCCATTTTCAAAGCTCTTTACAATTATTACCATTAATATTAAATATTTATGTTACCGTAGGGCCCAGAGGGAACAGTCAGAATCAACTCCCTAGGGCACCAGGCTCCCCGCAAGTGCACCAGACATAAGTTCATATATGTATTTACCAGTTGTGCTACATCCCAGCTTGCCTTCCTGACCCCCCTTGCTGCTTCTACCCAGCCCGCGAGCGCTGTAAGAAATGCCCAGGCAGAGGGGGTTTATCACCCCCACCCTCCAGGCACGCTGTCAGCTGCTGTCCATCTCCTTTCGTGCTCTCCCGCACCCTTCAGCACCCCGCGGTGTCACCGCTTTCCAGTCACGCCTCTGCCATTAGAGTCTGCCACGCTCTGCAAACCCCCACCCTCTCCCCCAGCTGCGGGCTCCGCTGCCATATGCCGCAATTGATTTATTAGTCCAAATTTCCCGGGGGAGCACGGCGTACCCATCTGATGCCCCCGCGCCCGGGCCTCTGAGTCACAGGTAGCGGAGCAATGTGTGAAAAGCCCATCACGCATTCTGCGGGCACAGCGCTCCCCGCCGCGCAGGGTGCTGCGTGCACCGCTTACCCCGCTCTGCCTGTGGAATAAATTATGCTCCAGAAATTTGCTGTCAATGGCCTCTCTCAGATAGTGGCAATGAGTAAGATAAAACCTACCACTTTATGTCAAGTCACACTCGTCGAATACAGATTTAGTAATAGTAATACTTATCTTTTATGTAGCACTTTACATTTTCCAGTTGCTGCACAGAGATTAATTAATCACTTAGACATATATAAGCCAGGCCTGAAGCACATATTGGAGGATTGACAGATGCCTGCTCTGCTGTGAAAGCACAAAGGTGACTGTCTGACCTGCACGGGCACAGGTATATTTAGTAAGTGAGACACTGTGATCTGCCTGGGTTTAAGTGGAAGTAGGGGGACTCTGAAACTTTGCATTGTCCCCTTTCACTCGCTAAAAATAATAAGTGTAAGCAAACACCAACCATTCTGCCATACATCCTGCAAACCCTTTCTTGCCACTAGAGCAGTTACTGTCTCCAAGGCTGGGAAACGTGAAGCAAGGATGGGTTTGTATCTCACTTTTCATTAGTTCTCACTGCCAGTGGTGCCCCATTGCCACAGCTTAGATATCCCCACCCCATGCTGTCCCAACCCTTGCTGGACACCTTCTGAAATCCTGGGAGGCGATGTTTCTGACAGGGATCCGGGAGAAGGCCCCAGCACACAGCCACGGCGTGGACTGACAGCCCTCCTCCAGCACGGCTGCCCAGCTGCTGTTACTGCTGCTGCTGAAGTGCTTCGGACATACTTTCTGGGCTAAGCCAAACCTGGGTAATTGGGAGCTGCAACCAACTCCAACATGAGCCAGCAGATGAGGAATCATGTTTTTCTCTCAATTGCCTGTTGACGGTGAAGAAAAGCATTTGTGGTGGAGCGCTGCTGCCATCCAGACAGGAGCATTGGCCAGTGGAGCCACTCACAGTTTTAGAGAGCATCAGTTTTTGTCTCAAACTGGATTTGTGTGGCTCTTCTTGCCCCAGACTACCCCTGAGGCAGCACAAAGGCAGACTGGGGTCTTGCGGTGAGGACGTGCCTGGCACTACATCTTAGTTTGTCATAAACTAAAAAAAAAAACCAAAAACAACCCCGAACAACCAACCCCTATAAGAAACCATTGGCATTTTTATACTTAGAGACTTTTTTTTTGACATCCATATTCCTGATATCTTCAGAGAATTTAGGGATGCATTAATATGTGCATATGGGATTACTCCTACCCTTATGCCTGTCATATACTTGCTATGTGGAGAAATATCTTACACTGAGCATGTGTGAGATGCTCAGATGAGCTAAAATTGAAGCCTTCACAAAATAAAATGTGGACCTTTAAAGTGTCAGTTGAATTAAGAGTCAAAAGTGTTTTGAAATTAATAAATATGGAGGTCTTTTTATTTGTCTTTTAGCTTCTGAGTCCCTAAGTCATAATTTCAGGGTATTTATACTCAGCCAAATGGACTAGAAGTCCAACTGGCATTTGAAGTGGAAGATGAGATCCTTCCACGATCAAAATACTCCAGCAACTGAGATTTTTTTTAAAGTTCAATTAACCGGAAGCTTGTAAAAAGACCTGGCAACACTGCTATGAGACATTAAGTTTTCTGGTTTTTGACACTGTGCCTGTTTACATTTGTATTTATGTAAGTTTTCTTGCATTTAATTCAAGTGGCACTTCTGTCATCCACAGGTGCTTTCCAATCTTGTATTTTACTGTCACCAAAACCACTCCTGTGACAGAGAACACAGAGTTGCCCCAGGTTCTTAATGGTTCCCAGTGATACTGCTGGTGGAAATGTGATTTTGCACTGAAACCAAGGTTGAAGCACCTTAAACTGTGCTCCAAACACCTTGAGGTACCTTGTAATGGCTGTCTCATTGGGCAGCAACTGCAGAGATGTATCTCCTCCTCTTTGCTGAGGCTCAGACTGGCCTGCTGTGCAAGTCAGAAATGTGAGTCACTAAATTGGCACAACAATTTTGTCCTGGTGTTTCTGAATTCTCCCTCATTTTTGGAGCAAGGAGATGATTGTGTGCGGCTGCAACATGACAAATTAGAAGTGCCTAAAAGCCACCAAAAGAAAAATGTTAGTTTGTAAACATAATGCAAAGTCAGCCTTGCTGTGCCTCGAGTCTCCCTTTGTGTTTGCTTAGCTCTGATGAGGTGTGATTTAACACTGGGACATGGAGCCTGGCTGTGAGCTGACTCATGGGCATCTGCCGGTGCTTCCCAGGGGGGGAAACACTGGGGACTACATCCAGGTTCAGGCCCTGTGGTTTTCAGGAAGATACCTGAGGCATTGCTTTGCTCTGTGAAGGTGAGCAGCTCCTGAAGCCCCAGGAGGTTATGCAGCAGTGCAAGTCCACAATGCCTATCCTTTGTATCCTGACTCGTACTTAGCTCCTGATGTCTTGGAGGAAGCACAAAGGGCCTGATTCAGGACATGCTGCATTCACAGGAACTGGTCTATAATATTTTCAGAATTACCAGACAGCCAGTTTTGATTTTTCACCATGTAACTGATCTGTTATTGTATCTGGACTTTCAGAGGAAAAGTAATTATTTTTTCTGAACTTGCTTTAATCACAACTGTTGTTGTGGGTGAGAATTAAAGTGTGCATGCAGGCCTGTGATGTGACATTTTTCCAGAGTCAGAGCTCCAAATCGAAACCTCTTAGGTTATACTCAGAAATGACCATGTTGTGACCCTTGTTTCATGTACAAAAAATAAACAACCCCCCCAAAAAACAACAAAAACCAAAAGCAAAAAATAGAAGAGGGTCACTTTTAAAAATATCTCTCTGTTTCAACTATGCTTAGCAGAAACAAATGTTTCTTCTGTCTTTTCCCCCCCATGATGAATCTCCCCCCAAGACTGGCAGTCAGATTTTGTAAAATCCTTATTATCACAATTCACTACATATCAGGATGAATGAAGAGAGCTGTGCAAACACTGCAGATATCTTTTCTTTATTACAGCTGCAGCCACTCCCCAGAGACATTATTAATGTCCACAGTTCTTGCAGAGAGGCGGTGTACGCTGGCATCTGATTGCTATTCAGATCAGCATCCTCCTCTGTCTGTCTGTGAACCAGCACATTAGTAGGTACATAAAGGGCTCTCGCTGTGGGCTGGACAAGTTCCTAGGGCCTCTGTCATGAAAAGATAATGGCAGCATGATTGCAAAAATTTTGTGGAAACTGTGCTAAGCCAAAGCAAAATAAAACCCAAGGTACAGGATGCATTTTTCCCGGGCAATTTATTATTTATCACTGCTTACCAAACCCTTTGTTCTTGCGGATGGCAGTTACTCTCTGTTTATAGCTCACTTGGGTGTATAATTCAAAAAAAGAAATACAATGTTTTTTAAGAATGTGGGGGTAAGTCTTGTTCCCTGGACCAGATCCAGGCTTGACAAGGGGCAGTTATTTGAGAAATGAAGGTTCCGAAAAACCCTACCCACAAAGTGCACATCCGCTGCTGCCTTGAGCTTTCCGCAGGGAGAAACCTGATGCACGGAGTCAACAGCCAGGAGTATTTCATGGGTCAGAGGAGGCTCCTGTCCTGCCAAAACCAGAGCTGCCTACCCGTGGTTTTGAATTACACATCGGCAGGAGCAATTAAGCAGCCCATAAGGGCAGCACCCGAGAACAGGACCTGGGTGAGAGCCGTGGCTCTGCTTTGCCTGCAGCCACAGAGCCCTGTGCACTGGAGAGCAAGCACCCGCCACTCCAGCCTCATGCCAGATGCTTGAATCCATGATAAACGAATCTGTAATAAATCAGGCCCCATAAAATCCTACTCACAAGCCTACACCGTTCTGGCATGAAGCAGGGAGCATTCCCATTAAGTGCCCATTCTGAGTGGAAAATACTAAATACTTATCCTCTTTTGATACACCTTTATCCTTGGCACAGTCACATGTCAGACAAGAAAGCAAAAAGATATTTAGCAATGAGCACCTGAGCTGGGAGATTTGAGTTCACACGAGAGAATCAGGAAGAGACAGCTGCTTAAGGCAAGAGAAGAATGTAAGTGCCCTGCTGTCTTGTTCCCAATCACATCCCAGGCAGCAGCAGATCCCTCACAAGAGCAAACCTCCAAAATAACCTACGTCATGTAAGTATTGTAAGATAAAAGCAGCGCATGGCTATGTAAGTGCATCCCACAGACACTAGGAGATGCTCTTGGAAATGCAAAAACTGAGCAAAATTGTCTAGCTAGTGACAGCCCACAGGGATCAACCCAGAAAATTGGGGTTTTTTAGGGAAATATGTCTATATACATGAGGCATGCAGAACTGTGATGTGTGTGAGCGTGCAGCTGTGGTCCTCAGAGGATGTGGGAGAAGCTCATATCCATACCCCTGCAAGAATGCATTCAAAATTAAACCAGGCACTGCAGCTGGAGCAGACAGGAGGAAGTATTTCATCCCTTCTATTGACTGATGCCATGCACTCATCATTGGATAGCTTTTACAATAGGCCTTCAGTGTGCACATAGATCAAGAATGAGAAAAAAACATGGTATGGTCTCTTATTTAGAGCCCCTGTGGTAAGTGCTAACCATGATTATCAGCCTGGACCTGCTTTATCTCTTTGATGTACTTAGGAGGAAGCCAATCAATGGAACTTGATGGCAGAACGGTGTCTTTGTCCAGCTTTGGGCATCCTGGCACCAGGGCCTCACATGGTGTAAAAAGCTCCCTGGCTTAACACAAGCACTGCCTTTCCCCTGACTGCCTGCTTCTGTGGCCTGGGAAGCTCTGCCAGCAGCAGTGGAGGTTACCTGATATGCTGCCAAGGCACCTGCTTTGAGAACTTGTCACTGCCTGAGGCTGCCACCCCCTGAGCCCTGCGCAGACATGACTTGTCCTCTCACTTGCTTTCCTTCCAAAGGAGGATAGGGAGGCACATTGCTGTGCAGATTTCCTTCTAGCTGTTCTAGACACTTTGCAGCAAGAGGCACCATCTCCTTCCATTAAAACAAACCTGAAAGTCGCTATGAGCTCTGGCAATGACCTGATTCTCTGTAATGTGGGCTGTCAGGGCAGAGATGTAGAGCACCTGCTTCAGAGAAGGGACTCGACTCAGAATATCTGAGGTAGATATCTACTTTTCAGAGAAAGCAGAATTTTTTTTCACAAACCAAAGCCCTGCCCTATTTTACACCTGTATGAAACTGCCTCTTCTGCTCCTCAGTGTATGGAAATACACTCCTGAGGGAATCTTATAAAGACATTCAGGAAACCTGAAAAACCTGTTTTGTCTGCTTCATGACAAAGATATGCTAGATGCTACCAAGAAGTGGACAGAAATATCAAACAGAGAATATTTTCAATTGCATGTCCACATCATGAAATCACATTACATGAGGAAAAGCTTCTTTACTGTGTGGGTGACCAAGCACTGCCACAGATTGTCCAGAGAGGTTGTGGAGTTTCCTGTCACTGACGATAATCAAGAACCATTTGAGGCAATCCTGTGTTGCATGCTCTGGGATGACCCTGCTTGAGCAGGGAGGTTGGACCAGATGACCCACTGTGGTCCCTTCCAATATTTCCCATTCTGTGATTCTGTGATTCTGTTTAAAGGTCTTGTAAATCTTCTTCCTTCCTGGTAGGAAACACAAATGTGACCTCATACCTGAGGATGACAGGTTTTGACAGATTTTCTCTTGTTGTAAGTAACGACCTATCCAGGTTTCCTAAGAGCAACAAGCAACACAAGACCGAAGTGTTATTTGCTCTTAATATAAATAAGCAAAAAACCTGCTAAGCCCTCTTAGAAAATTATTTTGCTCAGAGAGCGATGTCTTTTCATGGAAAAGTTTTATTTTTTAGGCACTTCAGTACAATTACTTGACCATATACAGTGTAGCTGAGTTGCACTGAAAATTGATATTTTCCATAATGGTGTCTCATTACCAGTGATTCATTGGAGAGGTGCTGCTGTGATAATTAGTATTTTATGGGTGAATGGGCCACACATTCTTTAAGTAGACCACTTCCCTAACAATGATTTATTTAAGTGGCTGGTCTCTGATAGTCATGTAAATAAATACATGGTAATGGAACATAGTGACAGTGCTTCTGTTGACAGGTTTCTCTGTCTTACTGTAAAGCAGCTGAAGAACTAAATCTACATATACAAATCCATAATGGTTAGGGGCTTTTATGTGTTTTTGCAGCAGCAGTTTTGACTGAATGCACAAAAAGATGCAAATGTCTCATCTCCTTCAATTTCTACCTCCCAGGCTGGCTTCAAAGCTTACTTTGTAACTCAGATATTTGGAGAGGCTGATGTTGGATGAATGAGCACTAGGATGTGTCTGTTGACAGCCTACTGCTGTTTTGGAGGCTGGCTTCCCCCTCCCATTCCATTAGCAGACTTTGTCTGGGAAGATGCTGTGCTAGACACTTTGAGCAATGCCCTACCAAAACAATTCTGCGTGGTCAATAAAAGCAGGGATTTTTACACTGGCTGTAGTGGGCAGTGGGGCACAGAATGTGACACATCCTGTCCCAGCTGGTTCTGCTCCAGTGGCTAAGGTCACCAGCCCCAACTACTTGCCAGTACAGCTTTGCTGGAAGTTACTACCCCCTGAATTTACCAGCTGAGCTACCCATGTGAAAATGAGCCAGAAATGGTAGGTCTGTGCTAAGTCAGTGTTTGGGACTGACAGAGGTTAGGTGGTGTGCACCAGAGCAGAGAGCTGGCAGGTCTAAGGGCAGCCAAAGCTGGGAATCTTCTTTGTGAAGAGCTCCTGCAGGCAGGAGAAAATATAAATAAAAATTAAAATTAAATTAAAAATCTGAACCAGAAGTTTGGCAGGTTTTTTTTTCCTTGGCCTGAGCGCCTTGACTTGGGAGTCCCCCTTGGATCCCTGCAAAACCTCCGTGAGGGCTCATGGGACAGGATGCAGTGAGTGAAGCTGGCACAGCTCTTCCACTCTGTCATTCTCTGATCACCATGAGACAGCCAAAATAAGGGCTCATAAGCAGTCCTCATTCAATCAGCTCCTGGAGAAAAAATGCAAATAAGCTCAACAACAGCAATAACAAAAACCCCAGAATTTTTCTGGTGCAATTATGGTGCCTATAAACACAACTTAAGCTTCAAACTCACAGTTTATACTGCCTCTGGAAACTCCCGAGACATGAATAATCTCATTGAGCAAAATCCTAGCCTCACATAAGCAATTAGCAAAATTCCTTGCCATTTCGGCAAGCAGAATTTTGTGCACCATGAGCAGTTTTTGCTTAAATCCAGAATTCATGCATGAATATATAAAATTAAGATAGATTATTACAGCTGTAATAAAAATAGATACATCTGCATTCATATACTTAGAAAAAGGAAATAAAGGAAGGATATTTGCTAATGGAATACATAACAGTTTACATCTGCTTGTATAGTTGCAGGGAATTAGACCAGATGTTGAAAGTCTGTCATCTTTTATTTTGAAAGATATTCTTTTAGTGTATATTATCTGGTGTGTCAATTAAAATATGTTCAAGAGCAAATTTCTTCCTCAGCATTATAAACTTACTGTGACAGGGTGGCTGAGTCATGCTTGTCTGAATCACTTCAGATTTTCTACGTTCCTTCAGCCAGCCTTAATTCCTCATGGACATGACGAGAGCCAGTTCCTTGGTTGTGCCAGCTGAGAGGGCATGGTACAGCTTTCAAAAGCTGGCAGGCAGAGCAGGATGTCCTTCCCCTTAGTTTGTCACAAACCTGTGTTCTCCCCAGGGACAAAAAGCTGTTTCTTCTTGAGGTAAGAATGGTAGCAGGCTCTTTTCATTGATTTTCATTTTCATTTCCATTTCATTTCATTTTCTTTTAAAGCCTAAGATGTCTGGTGACTATGCCATGCCCTTGTACTAGACAGAAGACAGGACGCAAAGCAAGAGACTATCTATTTAAAGAAAGGTGAGATGTTAGTGCCTTGCACTTCAGCTCACCACAAGATACCTACATATCTCTGANGCACAGCTCTTCCACTCTGTCATTCTCTGATCACCATGAGACAGCCAAAATAAGGGCTCATAAGCAGTCCTCATTCAATCAGCTCCTGGAGAAAAAATGCAAATAAGCTCAACAACAACAATAACAAAAACCCCAGAATTTTTCTGGTGCAATTATGGTGCCTATAAACACAACTTAAGCTTCAAACTCACAGTTTATACTGCCTCTGGAAACTCCCGAGACATGAATAATCTCATTGAGCAAAATCCTAGCCTCACATAAGCAATTAGCAAAATTCCTTGCCATTTCGGCAAGCAGAATTTTGTGCACCATGAGCAGTTTTTGCTTAAATCCAGAATTCATGCATGAATATATAAAATTAAGATAGATTATTACAGCTGTAATAAAAATAGATACATCTGCATTCATATACTTAGAAAAAGGAAATAAAGGAAGGATATTTGCTAATGGAATACATAACAGTTTACATCTGCTTGTATAGTTGCTGGGAATTAGACCAGATGTTGAAAGTCTGTCATCTTTTATTTTGAAAGATATTCTTTTAGTGTATATTATCTGGTGTGTCAATTAAAATATGTTCAAGAGCAAATTTCTTCCTCAGCATTATAAACTTACTGTGACAGGGTGGCTGAGTCATGCTTGTCTGAATCACTTCAGATTTTCTACGTTCCTTCAGCCAGCCTTAATTCCTCATGGACATGACGAGAGCCAGTTCCTTGGTTGTGCCAGCTGAGAGGGCATGGTACAGCTTTCAAAAGCTGGCAGGCAGAGCAGGATGTCCTTCCCCTTAGTTTGTCACAAACCTGTGTTCTCCCCAGGGACAAAAAGCTGTTTCTTCTTGAGGTAAGAATGGTAGCAGGCTCTTTTCATTGATTTTCATTTTCATTTCCATTTCATTTCATTTTCTTTTAAAGCCTAAGATGTCTGGTGACTATGCCATGCCCTTGTACTAGACAGAAGACAGGACGCAAAGCAAGAGACTATCTATTTAAAGAAAGGTGAGATGTTAGTGCCTTGCACTTCAGCTCACCACAAGATACCTACATATCTCTGAGAATTTCAAACCACGGGGCTCCATACAGCCCATGACTCACTGGTTTCTCCAGAAGACTCAATACTTTAAATAGCATTTGTAAAATAATGCCTTGTTGTAACAGTGCTGTTTGAGTAACATGCAGATAAATCTCACAGAAGTTTGGAGAGAGGTGCTGACCCAAACATAGGTTGTGGTCACACTGACCTCAAGCTAAAGGCATGCCTACATAGGCACATGCTCGTCAAGGTCACTTGCATTTACTTCCTAGGTTCCAAGAACAACTTAATGCCTTTCCGGAGCATTTTCCATTATCTTCCTCATCATGTAGCACAGGGAGCAAGTGGAGTTTAGGAGCCGGAAGAAAGGTGGCCACTCTGACCATTGGTCTCAGCAAAATTATGGATGTCCAAGCCCATGTGTGAGTGCCGGCAGCAGATGGGTCACTCCAGCAGAGCTGGCTGCCCTCCTTGAAGGGTCACCTACCACCACCCTCAGACACTTTGTGTCTGCTGCATGGGGGCTGCTCCACAGAGATGCCTGTCTCAGCTCTCCTTCAGCCACAAAATCTCCTGCCTCAGCAAGGAAGGCTTATATTATGTCTAACCTTACCATCTTTGCTGTATCATTGGTTCATTTGTCTCCTCCAGGAGAGGCATGAAGGGCAGATTAGCTGTCTTTTCTCAGGTTAAACCAAACCCATGTGTTTCAGACCTGGGAAACAGATCTTGCTTTCTTGGCTCTGCCTTTTCCAGGGGTCTCTTCTGCGTTGTTTCCTCTTGGGTCTCAACTTTTGTCAAGTGCAGTACCACAAACCTGAAATAGCCTTCCAGCTGAGACCGTGCCAGAGCTGAAAAGAGCTAAAGCATTATTTTACATGTTCTTATGTACATGTAGGAACATGAGATTTATCTTTTTTACTACAGCATGACACAGTAGACTCACTTTCTACAACCAGTCCACTAGAGTTTTTAATTTTTTTTTAATAGATTTGTTTATTTGCAGAGCTGATCCCTCTCTGGCATTTGGACTTAGGATATTTTCCTTTTAAATTGCATTAAATTGCATGTTTTTATTTTTCTTTTTTTACAAGGATGTATCTTAAATATATCAAGCCTTTTGAAGCCTGCCCCCAGCACCACTGAGGTGCTCACTCCTTGCTGCTGTCTGTAAATGTGCCAGTCTTATTCTCGAGTCCATCATCAGCACCACTGGCTGCACTGCCCAAGACTGAGCAATCACTGGGCCACAGCAGCCTCCCACTGAGCCCTTCTTGATCAAAACTTCCATTTTGATAATGAGTTAATCACTGTTACTCTCTGAGTAATGTTTTCCAGACTGTTTTGTGCCCACCACGCAGTAGATCTGTCTAGACCACATACTTGCTGCACTTGCCTGTGAGCGCTCTGCGGGAGACGCCGTGACCAGACATGCATTTGCTTCTGTCAGCGAGATCTGTCACCCTGTCACATAAAGAAATAAGACTGGCTTGACAAGCCTACATCCTTCCCTGCTCCCTTCCAGGTGTCAGATTATTTGTTTCAGTATTTTTTGCAGGGACCAGTGTTGCACTGATGGGGGTACACTTCCCCAGAGGCCTTGCCCTTGCCCTCAATGCCAGGCACCCTCCTCTCCTGTTACAGTCCTTCAGAAGATGTGGCAAGAGCTCAGCATTTGTGAATTCTTACAGAAAGCCCCCAATGGCTCTGAAATTTTAGCACAGTCCCCCCCCCTCCCCCTCCGTTCTTTTGAGCATCTCAAGATTTAGATCATGAGGTCTAGACGAACTTGAAAGCACCATATTTATTTAGAAAGTACGCGTTAACCTGGTGCTTTGAACTTGGTTGGAGGGCTTGTTTGTTTTCAGTGTTATATTAGTTACATAAATCTCTTTTTTATGTTTCTGCATGAAAACTTTGCTGTCGACCAAGACTGTATACAAAGACTGAATCACTTCCTTTGAGGCATACTACGTTAAAACATGGGATGAGTGCCTGAGATCTCCATTTTGTGGTGAAAAGCTAAAATAAAGAAATCTTCCAAGAGCAGCTGGCAGAAAATATTTGTAATGAGAGCTGCCAACTACTAGAGGAAAGTGGCTTATTTATACAGGGGCACCACTGAGACAGACTGAAGAGACAGACTGCATTGGATTTAGAAAATGAAAATCACCCAAGTGGACAAGGCTGTAAAAACTATATAATATAAAAAATGAATCTTACAATGCAGCAGCACCTGCATCTGGCAATCTCATTCATGCCTTCTGCAGGAGATAAACCTTCTTGCTCTATCAAATAAACCCCATAATTACACTGCTTAAGTAGGATATTAAGTGGCATCATATTAAGCCATTACATGACCCTTGTCATCATCAGCCCTGCCAGGCAGTGAGAAGAGCTGTTGCTCCCTGCTGATTACTCTGGGTATCTATTTAAACATACTGTGGTAATTAGGAACATCTAAATAAAGCCCTGCCCAAGGATTACAAGGGCTGAATGAAGAAACCTTTCTTTCTGGTGGCTACAATGACCTTACCTGCTGTTGTTGTGTGTGCACACACATCCTTACCAACGTCCCTCATTTGATGTGATCGAAAGCTCTATGAGATAAGAAAGCAAAGAGGTTCAAAGGCAGCATCCTTTTCCTCCTCTGATTGATAGAGCCTCTGCCACTGGCAAAGAGGATTTTTCCACAGGGCTTGAAAGCCAAATGGGCTAATTTCTCCTGCTTTACTCCTTTATGCCTTTCTCTGAAGGGAAACCCGCAAGTTTCAGATGCCAGCTTCATTCTAGGCATCCTTCCTAATTACCTGAACTGCCATTGTTATATGCAGCACATATATTGATCACTATCATGAATGTTGCCTTTCTAATATTCAGCGAGTGTGAATCAAACTGTGTCACAGATGTGGATTTCAATAACAAGGTATATCTGAGTGCACCCCACAGATTACCCTTCCTTATAGTAACTACAGCTGAATCAGAAAAAAAAGTCACTCAAGTTCCTGTTCTTTAGTTATCATCTAAGGTAATATGATTAGCTCAGGAACACTACAGGGCACCTACTTCTGGAAAAAAATTTCAGCTTTGGGTGGGAGAAACCCCTTACTGGTCATGAAAGGTGTTTGGGAACAGGCTTCCAGACTAGATTGCCTCCCCGATTTAGGAAACAGATGGCCTAGAAAGGTCTACATTCATTTTTCAAAGCACTAATTTTAGCATTTGCCTTTCACTTAATTGTGTTTCAAGAGAACTTTTTTTTCACTTCCCACAGGAAAACCACCACAAAAGGATTTCCAGCTCTATGCTGTGCAGCCATCCCTGCTTCTCTCTCACTCACAGGATTTACCTCTTCAATGCCTGGGCTCAGATGCTGCTGTGCTTTCCATCAACTGCAAAAATGGCTCACGAGCGAGCTCACAATCAAGCTGTACTTCATGCTACTGTCAAGTAATTATAACGATAGACACACTTTGTAATAGTGCTTTATGGAAAGGAAAGAAGTCAGATATACCAATGATTTTTGTCAAAAGAGAGGTTTAAAGATTTTAAGATACTTGCAGAGGAATTGAAGTTGTCCACCTCAATAGCAAAGGCAGCCTTATATTTTGTAGCCAAGGGCCAAATCATCATGGGTTGAGAAATGATAATAATGCAATCGGTTTTGCCTGAGTTGACACCATCATGTGAAAAGAGCTTGTCCGAGAATTATTTTGGTCTATTTAATGCATTACCTAATAACAACCTGTTTTGTTTTTCCCCTCTTTCATGACTGTGTTTTATCCCAGGTTGAGAGGGTCCAGTTCTAGCCATGAGGTGGTCCAAATTGCCAGGTCTTGCATTTGGGTCATAACGACCACAGGAAGCACTACAGGCTAGGGGCAGTGTCTGGAAAGCTGCCCAGTGGAAAAGGACCTGGGGGTGCTGGTCAACAGCAGCTGAACATGAGCCAGTGTGTGCCCAGGTGGCCAAGAAGCCAATGGCATCCTGGCCTGTATCAGCAATAGTGTGGCCAGCAGGACCAGGGCAGGGATTGTGCCCCTGTGCTGGGCACTGGTAAGGCTGCCCCTCAAATCTGCATTCAGTTCTGGGCCCCTCAATTCAGGAGGAACATCAAGGGGCTGGAACACATCCAGAGAATGGCAATGGAGCTGGTGAAGGGCGTGGAGTACAAGTCCTATGAGAAGCAGCTGAGGGAGCTGGGGCTGTTTAGCCTGGAGAAAAGGGGGCTCAGGGGAGACCTTATTACTCTCTACAACCATCTGAAAGGAGTTTGTGTTGAGATG
This sequence comes from Oxylabes madagascariensis, assembly GCA_013400675.1. NCBI lineage: Eukaryota > Metazoa > Chordata > Aves > Passeriformes > Timaliidae > Oxylabes > Oxylabes madagascariensis. The sequence continues at coordinate 27,079 of VYZR01114040.1, forward strand.
GGGGTTAACCTCTTCTTCCAAGTAACAAGTGACAGGAGAAGTAACATGGCTTAGCAATGAACATGGTGGTGCAAGGGTAATGGTTTGATGAACTTGATGAACTTAAAGGTCTTTTCCAATCTTACCAATTCTGTGATTCTGTGATATGAAAAACGACAACATTTGTCCAATATATATGTATGTCCCTTGCATCTTTTGTGATCAAGAAGGGCAATATGCCACTAAGACTTCTCAATGCCTGGCCATGTAATATATCCACATAATTGTGTAGATAGGTGCACAACTGCACACTCCCAGCCATCTGCAGGGTGTGGGGGTGTGTGAACACCAGGTTATCTGGTAATCCTCTGGCCTTTTTAGACCAGAATAACTGTTCCAAAACAAACATGCTGCAATAGCTGCACTAAAATGGCTCATCAGGTGGCTTTGCTTTCCTGAAAAATATTATTTCTCATGAATAATCACCGCCCTCTGGAAATACAGTGGCTTTCCTTCAACTAGCATGACCTAGTGAGAACTACTCCCAAGCAACTATTGGGAGATGATGTATTCTGTAACAGTTATTATAGCAAATTTTCTCAGGTAGAGAAGGTCAGGAGAGGTGTTGACTAGAAATGCTCTTGGACCAACTTGCCCAGAGGTTAAGGAGCAATAAGGAGCAGACTGGAAGATTTTATTTAAGCAGGCTCAAAATTGATGCTGAAAAAAAGCAAAGTCTATTTTTGTCTCTTGTCATCTGCGTCTCAATCACAGTATAGAATTACTCTGGTCCAGCAACTGCCTGCCCAGAGAAAAGCCCATATTCATTCCACCTCCAGGGTTTCCATTAACACAGCAGTTACACTGTCATTTGGGCAGAAGGCCCGAGTCAAAGTACTGCTTCATTTGATCTGCATCTGTCCTAAAGTAATATCCCTCTGCCCTTTCCATCCTGTTTGTTTCCCTCTGAGGAAGCAGACTGCTGTCTTTGTGAGGAATGACTGCCTCCATTGGACAGCAGAATACTTAGGAGCAATCACGCTAAGTAGGCAATGCTGCTGCTATGAATTACTGTCTATAGCACATTATGGTGACCTCCCTACTTTCTTTTTCCATTTCATATGAGGACCTAGAAAGGAAAGGCACCTTTTTCTGCATCGTAATCATTCAAATATGATGCTTTTCAGTGATTCTTTCAAGGTAACAGAAAGCAATTTTGTTGAAAAAGGAGAATGCTTAAATAACATGAATCCTACTCTCCCCTTGTGTTAGGCATGGTGGAATTTACAGGCAGCCCCTGTATTTCGGTGGGTTGAAAATTTGGCATTCTGGAGGTCCCAGTTCAAAGTTGCCCCTTTTTTTTAACCACCAAATTTAACTGTCTGGGTATCAGGTTACTATTTCATATAACCTAAAGAAATTTATGGATCTTATACTGTAAGATTAAAAGATGGAAGCTTTTACTTCTGCTGGCATTTTCACACATTTCCCCCAGTCTGCACGTCTTTTAAGATAAGAAAAGGCCCCAGTCTTTCTCCCCTAAGGGAAATTGTCCTCCTCCACCAACCTAACAAAGACAAAATTTTGAGGCTTATTTTTTTATTTATATTTTCTGCTGTAGCAGAACCAAACCTTGTGCACATCCCTGTAAATCCTTCCAATTAAAATATCTTGATTTGCAAAGGTCATTCTTTGACAGGTAAAATGTTGAATAGTTTTAATTTCTTTAAGATCTAGGATTCTTAGGACTAATTTAGGAATAATGAACTGTGATCTCAATGGTTTTGTTTTGTAAGATACATGAGAGAGATATTATTGGTGGAATATTTATTCTGAACAACCTTACGTTTCCCCGAAGGGAGAAATGAGGCTCGGCTCTCAATTGTGAAGTTCTGTTTAGCTATTGCTAATGATAACAGTGACCTCTTGTGGATATTTCTAAAATCTTTTCTAATTCAAGTTATTTCAACCTGCTGGTAGTTTTGGATCTGGTTTTTTNTAACTGAATAAAAGAAGAAACAAGTTCCTCCTTAACCAAATTTATTACTAGATCCCTGATTTCAGTGTACCAAATCTTTAAATTAGAAAGAAAATAGTACATATGTTGAACAGGAAGAGAGTTGGTTTAAAAAATGAATGGATGGGCTTGAGATTTACTAATTAGATGTGCCACTTAACCAGAAGTCATGGACAAATTTTGGTATTTCCAATTAAAGATGTTCCAATTAAAAATGTTACTAGTTTGAGCAAAACCAGTCAGTAGTAACTTCACCAGGGCTAACAAATTTGTCTCTTGACTTCAGACATAAAATGTAGTTGCAGACTAGCGTCACAGGATGTTCTGCACCATACCTCTCTTTCTGGTCCCCAGCTGCATGTTGTGCCACTTTATACTTGGGCTTAGCCCTTGCTGTGGCTTCTCAAAGTCATAAACAGACGTGTGGTCTGCAGTTAGCATTCAGCAGTGTTTGAACCCAGGAGCCTGAGCTTTCTGCCAAAGCTGCTGAGTCTCATCTACACTCTGGTAAAGGGCTGATAGGTTTTTGCAGAAAGACCTGACAAATAAACACAGGGCATGAATATCTCGTTCATTGAAACACAGAATGGTTCATGTTGGGAGGGACCTTAAAGATCATGTAGTTCCAACTCCCTGCTGTGGGCAGGGACACCTTCCACTAGACCAGGTTGCTCAGAGCCCCATCCAACCTGGCCTTGAACACTTCAGCAAACACTTCTCCGGGCAACCTGAGAACTCACCACCCTCACAGGAAAGA